>JXCR01017705.1:0-12890 GCA_002079205.1 Phalaenopsis hybrid cultivar
GTGTGGCTCTCATTTTCCATATTTGCATTATTCATTTTATCTTCTTTATCTCTAAACTTGTAACACTATCCTTTCTCTATTCTTGAACTCGTCTACTTTATTTTCATTACTTACTATTATAGAATTTGAAGTTCTTGTACTCAAATAGTTGCTTGTTTCTTCAACTTTTGATTCTTTTTCTCACCATTTTATGTGAAGTTAGGATCATTATAAGTCAACTTGTTTCAAGCATCTGGAGTATTAAATCATTAATGCCCATTCCTCAAATCTAGAAAAGACTCTCACCTCACAGTTCATTGTATTAAGAAAACGTTCACATCTTAGCATGCCTTAGTAATGGCGCTCATCTAGTAGGTTTGCAAGGCACTATAACTTTACCTGCAAGATGCCTTAATGAGTGCTTGGATGTAGCAAAATTAGTACTCATGTTTCATGATTGTGTATAAAATAAAATGCGTTTGCATGTAGAGAAATGTCGTTATTTGTTTTTATATCCTTTTTAATGCTTTATCTTTTGGTTATTGTTTTGTTAATGATGATAACATTTAGTTGTTATTATTCATATTTCCCATTCTTCACTATTACAAGTTGATATGATTAGTATAATGACACAAATTTTACAGACTATAATATTGTTAAAAAAGAATGTCTTCAGATGATTAGTATGAAAGTTAAAAATTTTATTTAAAATTTAGTTTATATTTCAATCTATTTTACTATTTTGAATTTGGTAGGCGTTTATATTTATGTGTTTATTATGTTACCTATCAAGAAAAATCTGATTTATACTTGGCTATATACCTTATCAAGCTAAGAAATTCCTTGAAAATGGCATACTGATTTTCTATTTCTGCAATACTTTGTCAGTCCTCTTTCTTTTCATCTGCCTTTCTTTGTTAATTGGGGTTTTTCAGACTATGTTCATATAGAGCTCTTTGATCAACCAATTCTAGTGGTTTTTAATCTATGGTTTGATCTCCCTTTGGTAGATTCTATTCAGTAGCTTGATGGTCATATCTTGTTTCTCTTGTTTTTACCTGTGGCTTGCTTCTTCTATCGAAACTTTCTACTTCAGTTTCAATAGCTTTTGTTATGTGCGACTAAGTCCTTAGATTATTGAATCTAGTGGCTGATGAGTCCTTTGTTCTTCGAGAATTTTGACATTCTACGATTGATTGAGGGAACTTTTCATTTGGCTTTAATGGTGAGGCATGCAAAGAACTAAATTATTGGCTGAATAAAATTTATATTTTTAATGTGAATTTTTTAATTTTTAATTTAGAGATTCAATTCCTTCATCAAGTGCTATGATTAAATTGTTCGAGGAGAGGTTATTTCATTGTATAGGTGTAAGGCTTGCTTTCAGATGAATTATTTCTTTCTTCGTTCTTCTATTATTAGTTTTGAGAGAATATTGTGTTTAGTAAAATTTGATACAATCTAGTTTCCATTAATGTATAGATATCAAAATTTGTTTGCGATTTTTTTTATCCTTAATTTCTAGTGTTTAAGTTTTAGTATAAGACGTTAGATTTTGTATTTCAATTAATTTCTATTCCATTTTTCGGTTTTATCAAAAATAGTGAATGCATGTTTAAGATTCATATTTTGTGTATTGAATTTCACTTAGTTTTTGCATGATTTTCTCTCTTTTCATATTAGATCTATAATAAAATCACACAGAATTTAAGAGTTTCTAATTCATTCCTCTTATTGTTAACCATGTTTGTATCGAGCGCATGTTTTTGTATTTTCAGTCATGTGCTCATATCAAATTTTTCGTCATGATATTTGATAACTGGACAGACATCATGAAGAGTACTTCGTAAGTTTTCTTGAGCAATTATGTTTTTGTTTGGGCTGTAAATGGATATTAGAGTATTTTTTGATGGATAAAGGGGGAGAAAAAAGCAAATAAGAATTTACGGTGCAACACATTTATTCTGGCCAGCCTTAAACATTGTTAGGAGGTTTCTATGGCAGCATTTGGTGGTGTCGCTATTAGAGTGTGAGTTTGAGTGAATGCTTAAATTTCTTTATTGCATTCAGTATATCGTTGGCGCAAATCACTAAAATGGCTTTTTTCAGTTGTTTTGGGTGTCTGCGTATGTCAATCCCTCATAAAATCTGCATTTATAGGATCTCATGTATTTGGAACACCTTTTTATTTTGTGGTTTCCATAAATATTTGGGAATTTTTTTCCTTGTTCAGGCCTGTTTTCTTTTTCCAATCGCATTTTAATACATACATAGATTTATGCTAGTTCTCAAAACGATGTAGAAAGTGGAAGTAATTGATGGTTCTTTTATGTTTCTTTGCAAGTTGTCCTGTTACACGTAAAATCTAATAGCTGAATTATTCATGAATTTCGATCATTGGTAACGAGATGAACTAATTCTCCAATGTCTTCTAAATGAGAGTTGAATCTCTTTTAAAAAAAAACAAAATTTTGATATCTGGGATAATCCGGCTCATCTCAGTGAACCTGAAAGAAGCAGGATTTAAAAATCATTCTTCTTTTCCACTGAAAACATTTAAGTGAACAATCAAACAGTTTTGGATGGAAGCAGCATGCGAGTCAATGGTGCTTTTTCTGTTTGTGCGTGCTCTGCACATGAAACTGTAAATCATCTTCATCCTGTTTTTTTGCCTTTTTACTTATAAAACTTTGACTTTTAACTATAAAATGTACGTTTGAAGCTTTTAGGATATTGTATGGATTATTCAAATGTTACAGAAAGATGGGATAAGAATATTTTTTATAACGCATGCATAGAGACACACACTTGCTTATATACTTTTTTAGTACAATAAAGTGTAACTGGGACTCAAAGCAGCCTTGTTCCCAAATTTCTGTAGTTTGAAAATTTAGTTATGGATCTTTGATTAGCTCGGTCTGTGGAAAATATCTTCATCATTTGTTATTTGCTTCCTGTAATTTGTTTCCATTGCAGCTCATTTATAATCTACTTACTAATAAGGCCTTGATAATGATGTTCACTTGCTACATCAGGAAAGGCAGTTGCAAAGTTCTGTGCTAAATATCTACACACTCAAGTGCTTAAGAATGACTCTGCTTCTCCTGGAGATTTAGGGGCTTCTATTCGGAAAGCATTTTTAAGGTATACTGTTGTTTATGTTAACTTAATGCTCTCTATTTATACGAGCATATTTTTGCTTCTAGCTTTATAACAAGGCTATTTATGTGGCAATGAAAGGAGCCATTTTTATTTTATTATCTTTTTTAATCTATAGAATGGATGAGATGATGCGTGGACAGAGGGGATGGAGAGAATTAGCTGTAGTCGGGGATAAGGTGCATAAGTTAACCGGTATGATTGAAGGTTTAATATGGTCCTCGAAAGGCGGTCATTCTAATCCCCATAAAGATGACTGGGCTTTTGAAGAGGTAACTTCTTCGTAGAGCAATCATCTTTCAGTAATTCGTTTAACATCTTTGACCTCACCTATGGCAATATAAAATTACACTCGTCATACTTTGCCAGACAAGAGCAGCATTATAAATTTTTTGATTTGCTAATGATTTTGATGAATCTATTTCAGTTTATGTGCCTGTCTTCTTAAAATTTTGGGGAGATTAACCTATGATACTGTGGTTGACTTTCATTTATTTTTTAGTTCTTTGGTTGCTGTTGGCAGCTCAAGTTTAAGTTTCCAAATGCAATTTGTATGATACATATTATGTTTTCATGCAAAAAGCTTTGAGAATTCATAGATCACAAGTTTCAAATTAAGCCAATAACATTTTTTAAATATAAATAAGTAGTATTAGAGTTTAAAACCAAGTGATAATGAAATGATAAAAATATTCTTGAATTTTTGCAAGAGCTTGGAAACAAATAAAATCAACAACAAATTAATATTTTTCACAAATTTGGATTTCCAAGATATCACTTTTTTTATCAAAATCAAGACTTATAATACCAAATTTTGTAGGAAAAGTTGACAAGGAATGAAATTGTCGAAGTAATAAAAATTTAAGCTTTATGTTGGTGCAAGGAGATGAATTTTCTGGAAATTAAACAGTTGCAAGCATTCCTAGCTCATTATTTATAGACTTCTTTAACTTAGGCTCGTAGATAAGCTTGGCATAAGATTAATCTCAGTTTAAGTTTACATTAATCCTAATTTAATTTTAAATTTCCCAATTCAATAAAAATAATAGTACTTTCAAATTTAGTATTTTTTGGGGAAAATATTCAAGGCATAGCCCAATTTCATTATAATATTAAAAGCTTAAGGACAAAAATGGACTTCTATGGATACTGTGTATTCAATTTACAAAGATAAAACCTGAAGAAAACACTGAAGCTAGAACTTGGACCAAAAAAAAACTCCAACGAAAATGTTGAACTGTGGAAAAAGTCGAGCTTAAATCTGATTCAGATAATCGACCCATCAACAAAAAATAGCAAAAAAATACTTGAGAAAACCAATTCAGGGTTGCTAGGAAACAATCTAGTGAGAGCAGTGCAAGTTGTATATGTAATGAAGTGATCTAATCATTGATGGTACTAAGTAAAAAAAATATTAGCGGAGTCGCATCGAACTTGTACTCTGTATAATAAAAACTATAAAATTTTTTTTGAAGCTATCGTTAATAATTAACATGTCTTATAACACCTATTTATAGATTCCTTACCTCTAGAGTAGTAGATATGATTGATCGACCTAATTTTCCAAATAATTATTAAATCCACATTTTAAATTTCATAAAAATGGAAATTAAAAAGCCTCATTAGTTTTTTTTCCTTGTGAATAGAACCTGCAGCTGCAAGATAAAACCATGAAACAAACCACAAATGATTGCACTCAGACTCTACCCCAAATAAAGGCATAGTAACAGCGGCCTGTATAATATCACTCATATAATAGCACGAGAGAGTGGCTATTGGTCTGCATTAATGTACTATTTTTCTTTAATACTTGGATTTTTGATCATCTATTAAGCCTTTTCTTTTCATTTTCAGCAGTGCTTCCAAGCTTATTATTTCAGTGAATCTAAATTGTTTTTTCAGGGTCCACACTCTGATTTTTCTGGGCCAACATCAGGAACTACGGCTTGTGTCGCAATCATTAGACAAAACCAGCTTATTGTTGCAAATACTGGCGATTCTCGCTGCGTTATTTCAAGGAAGGGTCAGGTGTGCTATTTTCGAAACCACATCAGTTCAATTCTTATGCGTGCTTCATTTTGAGGTGGTCTGATCTGCTTGCAATTCTCCCTCTCTCTCTAGGCATATAATTTGTCATGGGATCACAAACCAGAGCTAGAGGCTGAGAGAGAGAGAATTTTAAAAGCAGGAGGATTTATTCATGCAGGGCGAGTCAATGGAACTTTAAATCTTGCAAGAGCAATCGGTATTTTAAAATTTTATTGATTTTCTCAGTCCAAGTGATCTTTATTCCATCTGAAGTTCCATTATGGGGTATTCAGGTGACATGGAGTTCAAGCAAAACAAGTTTTTACCTGTTGAAAAGCAAATTGTTACAGCTAATCCTGACGTTTGTGCTGTGAGTACTTTTCCTCTTGATTAATTTTTTGAAGATTTACATACACACCACCCAATTACAATTTACATATCTAGCACCTAAAATTCAAATATTTACATATGTACCACCTTTCCTGTGAATGAGAAGATGTATTTTAGTTCTTAAAATTTTAAAAAGTGGTATTTTTGATGTGATTTGAAAGATTTCCATCGTATAAATGTAAAAAAGTAAAGTTTAGTTGCTAGATATGTAAATACATGGTAATTGGGTGTTGGGTATGTAGATGCCCCTAATTTTTAATATTAGGCCTTTTTTTATTTTTAATTTTAGATTCTTATGTTGAAGCTTTGTTTTACCTACATAACTATGTATCTCACAAGGTGGACCTTTGCGAGGATGACGAATTTATTGTTTTAGCCTGCGATGGGGTCTGGTAAGGCTGCTCATGCAAGTTTACCCTTTGGATTTGATTACTAGTTTCTCTTAGACACCCCTGTTTTGCCTCTTCTTGTGCAGTTCTGAGGCATTTTTTTCTTTTCCGCAAGAAAAAAAAAATTGAAACCTAAAATATATGTTATTTTAATTTGGTTATTCTTAAGTCTAATTAATTATTTTATGAAAGGCTAAAAGTTATGCTAATTATCACACATAACTTAATTTTTTTTATATTTATGAGTCTAAACTTGACAACTAGTAATATTTACATTACCATGATCTGGGCAATCTCAAATGTTTTCACAGAAGGACAACTTTATTTATCCTTACCAATGTCACTGTGCATCTAAAGGGCAGCTTTTATCTTGGAAATATTACTTGATATTAACTGTTACGATCACTACTAATTACTGATTAGTTCAAAAGATCAGTGATCCAGGGATTCGGATGCAGGGTTGAATGTGATATCTTTAGTTTTCACATTGGTTCTAAGTATTTGCATTCTTCCTCTTTCCAACAGGGACTGTATGTCAAGTCAGCAGCTGGTGGATTTCATCCATCAACATATAACCACTGTAAGAGAAAACTTGCTTACATACATACCACATAATTCTTATGCCTTTACATATCTAACAGTTAAACTTTAATATTTACATACACGGCACTCAAATATTTCACATCACGCAGACATATTACTATAACTTTTTTTTTAAGTGAAGTGCACTTTTTTCATGCGTTAGTTTTTAATTATGCCACTAAAATGTTATATATATATCAAACTATCAAACTTTATATGTTAGATATGTAAATACATAAGACTTGTGTATTCTATATGTAAAATTTTCTTTTTTTTTATACCTGCAAAAAAGTATATCATAAGATAAAAGCACCTTTTGTAGTAATGATTTTTTTAATTTATTTTTAGCCTTGAAATAAATATTATTATAGCTTATAGCGAGAACGCCGGCGTTGTTCATGATAATTGCGCTTNTTGTAAAATTTTCTTTTTTTTTTTACCTGCAAAAAAAGATATCATAAGATAAAAGCACCTTTTGTAGTAATGATTTTTTTTATTTGTTTTTAGCGTTGAAATAAATATTATTATAGCTTATAGCGAGAACGCCGGCGTTGTTCATGATAATTGCGCTTGCAGGAGAGNCTCTATTTGTAAAATTTTCTTTTTTTTTTATACCTGCAAAAAAGGATATCATAAGATAAAAGCACCTTTTGTAGTAATGATTTTTTTTTATTTGTTTTTAGCCTTGAAATAAATATTATTATAGCTTATAGCGAGAACGCCGGCGTTGTTCATGATAATTGCTCTTGCAGGAGAGTAGCCTCTCAGCCGTGTGCGAGAAAGTACTTGATCGGTGTTTGGCTCCATCAACAGTCGGAGTGGGCTGCGACAATATGACCATGATTCTTGTTCAATTTAAGAAACCCATTGATTCAAATGCCCGCGAGGCTAAACAATCATCTCAACTTAGGGCGGAGATTGAGACAAATTCAGATGGTTAATCAATCCAGACTCTGTAGGGCAGGTTTGTCCTGATTAAAGTACAAAATTTTACCATTCTATGATCTTGTTTTTAAGAGAGTAGAGCTTGTAGATTAGATTCCTGGAGTNAATTCAAATGCCCGCGAGGCTGAACAATCATCTCAAGTTAGGGCGGAGATTGAGACAAATCCAGATGGTTAATCAATCCAGACTCTGTAGTGCAGGTTTGTCCTGATCAAAGTACAAAATTTTACCATTCTATGATCTTGTTTTTAAGAGAGTAGAGCTTGTAGATTAGATTCCTGGAGTGAAATAACCTTAATTCTACCATTTTGCCTTGTATTCTCTTATAGTTTCTAAGAGTGCTATATATATATATATATATATATATATATATATATATATATATATATATATATATATATATATATATATGTGTATATATATATATATATATGGTTGTCATACTTGTAAATTGATCATAATTCAACATTTCTATATTATTTTATTTTAATTTGAGCTATATAAATAATAAATTGGCTTGTTGATCAGCTTAGACAATCCTCCTTCTATTGGACGTATGTGTTCAACTAATTTTAATCTCTTCGGCACTCTAGTCCTTATTGGGACTGACGAGACAGCCAGAGAGGCGATGGTTATGAAGCTTGCATGTTTTAGAGAAGTCTTATTGCGTCATTTGATTAATATTTTTATCTTAATCTTAAAACTGATGTGATCGTGCATAAATTATTGACTAATTTTGTGACTAATAAAAAAAAAAAAAATCAAATTATGCTGCCTGACATTCAAAAAATATGTTGGGGGCTAGTGTTTCTATTTTAATAGGTTTTTTGGTCAAAGTAATTGGCCAGTTTGGACGGCTTCGGAGACGATGAAATCATCTAAATCGGGGTTTAAATGACCTAAACAAATCTCAGCTAAAAAGTACAATTACAGACTCTTAAAATTATTTAAGAGGGGGAACGAAGTAATTTTTCATGTATTAATGTTTGAAACAGGTAGTCTCAAAGAGGTTTCAAAAAAGTTTAGAGACTATGAATCACGTAAGGAAATGGAAAAATTCATTGCTTGGAAGAATAATAAGTATTTCAAAGTAATCTTGAATAAGAATCGAATTAATGCCCTCAAAATTTATAAATAAAACTGCAAATAATCTCAGTTATTTCATTGCATTTTAAACACTTGAAAACTTAAGATTCATATGAAATTGTAGACTTGGATCACCACTTGTAGCCTCTTATTGTTCATGAATGGTGTTACATCAATATGGACTTCTCCATGTTGCGGATATGGAAATTGATCCACTGTTCAAATTGACATTTTTTCTTGTTTGACAGTAAATTAGATTTCATACTCGAAATAAATTGTTAAATTTATTTCTCTTAATTTCTTTTATGATTTGCTGCAGATGAGAAAAAAAATAATTAATGAGTTTCATTTTATTTGATTAATTCCTTAATGAGCCTAATAGCATGATGAAACTAATAAATAGACATGTTAGCTCTCCTTATGATCTCTTTCGGGATTTGGTTTCTAAGGCTTCCTCTTCACAATTGGTAGCTTTTCAAGTTCTTCTTCTGGCGTGCTTCGGTTTGAAGCTCTCGGGTAGAGAGAGAGAGAGAGAAGAAGAAGAGGACGAGAGGAGAGAGAAAGAGTGCTTTTTTGTAATCGTTGAGGTGATCGATGTGTGTTATTCCTCAAGCTAATAAAATTCTCTGCAACTTCGTGAACGTAGGCAATTTGCCAAACCGCATAAATCTGTGTTTCACTGTTTTTTGTTTTGCGATTTTTTTTAATCCAATTTTTCACTTTAATGTCGTCGTTTTCTACAACTACTGGTATCAGAGCTAAGGTTCAGATCTGAGGGAAAGGAATGGTCGGAGATGATTTCATTGCATTGAGGATCGAGAAGTTTAATGACACAGATTGTGGTTATTAGAGGATGAAGATAGAAGACTACCTCAATGGAAAGATACTTCATCTTCCATTACTGGGAAAACGACCGAAAAGGATGGATTCATTGCCAGGGAATCAGACTTGGGAGTTGATAGAACTTCCACCAGGGAAGAAGACATTGCACAACAAGTGTGTGTACCGGGTGAAGACTGTGCTTGATGACAGTAAGAGATACAAGGCTAGACTTTTTGAAAAGGGCTTTTAGCAGAGGTGGGATATTGCCCATGCAGTGGGAGTTGTAAGCAGATACATGAGTAACCCAGGAAAGAGCATAGAGGTACAAGACTACGTTGACGCTGATATGTCAACTAATGATGTTACTCTTGAGAAACTAAAGTTGTGCTCGACTTCAGTTGGTCTTCTAGAGTGAAGACTCGGGGCTTTGAGTTGCAGAGGTGGAGGATATCACGTTTGAAGAAAATAGCGACGCAACTAGTGAATGATGCAGCCAGTGTACCAGTCTCCAAGCGAGAAATTTGTTGCGAATATAAAAACCGATTCACTATTCAAATGGGCATTTTCTCATGTTTGGTAGCAAATTGGATTTGATACTCAAAATTAATTGCTCTTAATTCCCTCTAGGATTTGCTGCAGATGAGAAAAAGAAATAATTAATGGATTTCATTAATTATTTGATTAATTCTTTAATAGGCCTAATGACATGATGAAATTATTAAATAGACATGCTAGCTCTGATTGTATTCTCTCTCGGGATTTGGTTTTCCAGGCTTTCTCTTCGACATTGGTAGCTTTCCAGGTTCTTCTTCTGGCGTGCTTTGGTTTGAAACTCTCGGGTAGAGAGAGAGAGAAGAATAGGAGGAGAGCAGAGAGAAAGAGTGCATTCTTGTAATCGTCAAGGTGATTGACAGACGTTATTCCTCAAGCTAATAAAATCCTCTGCAGTTTCGTGGACGCAGACAATTTGAAAATTTGTCGAACCAAGTAAATCTGTGTGTTTTGTTGTTTTTTGCTTTACGATTGTTTTTAAGATCCAATTTTTCCCTTTATTGCTGTTGTTTTTCACAACACTCAATAGCTCTCAAAGTTTAGCCGCCTCCTAAATGGAGAGTGATACGACAAATGACCTTGTCAACATGGTTGTAATTTTTTGACAATGTCTGTTCGCTATGCTTAATATTTGATGGCCAACATGGCATCTTCAATTAACTAACATCATCTGACATTATAGTCAAATGAAATTTGTGAATGCCCAACCCCGAGATGTTCAACTCCTAAAAACTTTCTATGTCCTTCACAAAGGTCCATTGGGCGTCAAAATTGATTATTAGGTGACCAATTCTACTTAATAGTCATATTTTGATATTAAAATTTATGCATCACCGATTCACATAGATTGATTGGCATGCACCTATGTTTTACATGTGATATTCATTATTAGGGGTATAAATGAGTCGAGCTGAGCTCGAGTTAGCGGAGGTTGAGTCATGCATAACTCGAGCTCATCTCATTTGTCAAAATACAAACTCGAGCTCAAATATTGAGCTCATGCATTTGCTTGCAATTATGACAACAAGATTGTGAGTGGAGGAACATGAGCTCGAGCTAAAAATCAAATTATCATTGGAGCTCACCAGAGAAAACATCGATAGTTAGAGAAGAAGTGCTATGATAGCTCGCCAGAGTAGGAATCATCATGACCAATTGTCGACTAGATGAGTTAGCTTGCACCCCTATTCATTTAATACTCGAGTTTAAGCATGCACCCCTATTCATTGCTATCCAAATCTCAACACTTAATTTTGTCATTCATCAACACTGCCAATTGATGTTCATTGCCCATCATTCACATCATTGAGAGTCTTAACTTTTTATGTAAGAAATCTTTGTGCCTTACAAGTGTACAAATATCCATCACTTCACTGAATTATTCAACACTCAGTAATCTAAAATTCAAAATAAAAAACAAATTCTTCTTCTACTTCTTCAATAAACCGTTTGCAACTAACGGAAGCATTCAATAATTTTAGGGAAATTTACAAACATACCACAAAATTCTTAGATATTAACATTCCTAACACCCAAAGTTTGATATTTACACTTATACCACCTGGCATCATAGATTTAAGTATGAAAATGTGTATTTCACTTTTAGAAGACGGTAATGGTTTTATTTTTTATGTGGTGTTAACAATTTGAGTGGTGTGCAATTAAATATAAATGTTTAGATGTTCATTATGTAAATATATAAAAATGGTGTCGAATGTATGTAAATGAAGCTTAATTTTAATAAATTAACCATTCAGATCTCAATTGTATAAAAAAATTGATTGAGTGGCCCAAATCTAATGATAATCTGAAAAATAGTATTATTTTGATTTTAGTTTTATTGCTTTCATTCGGTCATTCCCATCATGCCAATTTTTCAAATAATAATAAGAATCTGAGTCAAGCAATATTAGCTCACTTCCAATTCTCTCTATCTTTCTTAATTCTAAAACTCTTTATAAGCAATCGAGGCTACTCTTGGGTAGCGAGAAAAATATTACGTTAGGCAAATCAGACGCGTGATAACCAACTTGAAACACACCACGTTGTCAGATGGCTGGCTTGGTGTGATCCATGTCATCATCAGCAAACAATGTTTTCTCCACGAAGCATTAATTTGTCGAGTCTGGCGACACAGAAGGCTAGATGGAAAGTATTTTTTCTCAACCTCAATAACAAGCAATAATAATAATACAAGGCAAAAGAACATTTTATTTCGGATCTAAAGACAAATATTTCACAACTACTTTAGACTGCTTTATAAGAATGATGGTCGACTCCATCTTTTTCGACCCATCTTTTCAAACTCTTTTTTTTTTTTTTTAAAATAAAGGAGCATCATATCCACACTTTATCATAAGAAAATTTGGGCAATTCACATTCATACCACACAATTCTTATGTATTTACATATCCAAAACCCAAAATTTAAGATTTACCCTTATAACATCTTGGTATCATATACCTACATATATATATTAGATGTTTTAGCAATTCTAATCTTTGGGCAAAGTTCAATCTGCAAACTTACCCATTTTTTCTCATAATGCCGTCAGAATTAAGAATAGAGCTAGTCTCCCACATAAAACTTCCATCTATAAAGCTATGAAGTTATAATTTCAGTCATGACTCGAGTATTCACAAAGATCACATTTTTCCACCATCCTAATTTCTTCATCACAAATCAAACTCAATAACAGCAGAAAAATTATGTTTCAATCATAAGGAGGGGAGATGAAAGTTCTTAGTATGTTTTGATTGATCTTTTGCTATTTTATTTGCTTTTGATGATTTGAACTAAAAATATTAATATCTTTAAAACAAAACATGAACAAAGAACAGCTTCACTGTTCCAAAAAGACCCTAATTAAATACTGTGGGGCTGATTTAGTTCATAGAAATGTAGCAGATGGCAACAAAATTGAATGAAATAAGCATTTCTTAACCATAATATCAACAG
>JXCR01017722.1:0-14236 GCA_002079205.1 Phalaenopsis hybrid cultivar
CTAACTTTCACTTAAGAACTTCATGTTTAAAATTTTCAATTTACTACCAGGTATTTTCTTTACTTTGCAGTTGTGAATTTCTATTAGTGTGTTCGTTTGTTATTATGTTATCCTCCATTGCATAGAAGTCTAATGAATCTCTATATGTTAAAGTTGAATTGAAATTTGATCAATTAATTTTTACTCCTATATTTAGTTTTTGTACTATATATTTAGGATATAAAAATTCTTGTAAGGATGTTATTTTTAGTTTTCCTTCCTGCCTATATAAACATGATGCTAAAATGTTTTATCTTATTAAAAATTTACATTTGGGGGGGTTGGGGGGATGAAAAACTTTCTAAAAACTTGAATTATATTTGTTCTTGAAGTTATGTAAAAAAATTGATTTTGATTTAAAAAAATGATTATGTATATGAAGTTATATTAGGGAAGTAAATTTTTGAATATAAAAATTAGTTATAGAATGTAGTTGAAACATATGGTATTGAAGAAAAGCTTAAAGTTTTTAGTGTTTAAATGGTAAATGTTGTGTAACTATCTTTAGTAGGAGAAATTGAATTTTTGAAAAATATAGGAAGGTTAGACTTTTTTTCAATACTTAAATTTATTTTATTAAAAATAATTTTCAAAACTATTATTATATTTTTTAAGTAAGAGACTTATATCAGAACTTTGCTTTAGGAAAGGAGGAGTGAAATTCAAAATAATTAAATGTTTATCCAAATATAGTAATCCTCACCAGAAAAAAAAAGAAAAAAAATGAAAGTTCAAAAAGAGAGGAGAAGCTTGAGGATTAGTGTCTAATAAAAAATTAGTTCCACATCTAATCTTTTTAAAGTATAAGATTTGAGAAACTCTTAAGCTTAAGGATATAACATAGTAAGTATAATTATTCTTAATAAAAAATTTTAAGTGGAGAAGATAGAATGCCTCAACTCTATATTTGGAGAATTTACAAATATTTCAAAACTAGATAGAAAGTCATATTTTTAGACTTCTTTGCATTAAAAAATTCAAAACTCTAAGTTGATCTCATGTACTAATGTTATTTCTAAATTGGACTACTACATTCTAGATCAAAATTTTAGAAAATCCTAAAGAAAATCATTTACATATTCTACTTATTTTGGTTTTGAAAGATTAGAGTGTCACTTGAGGAAAAATAACATTTTAAGTTTGGGGGATTTTGATACACCTAAAATATATAACATTTATGTACACATTTTTATACATTTTTTAATATATTACACTTTAATGGAAGGTATTTGTGTGTTTTTTTAGGAATAATGAAATGGATTAAAAATGGTGAAAGGAGTAAAAAAGTATCAAATTTGGAGCAAAAATGAGAAAGGTGTGAAAAATAAATGTGGTGCCTAAGCGCCCAAATCTGGCACTTAAGTGCTAGTAAACCGAGAAGGCCACAGCTAAGCGCCAGGTACCTCACGCTTAAGCTCCTGAGATAGATACATGGTGATTCAATGAATTTGGACAAATTTTTGAAGAGGTGTTTGAAGCAACTCTTGGTGAAAACTTGAGAAACGGTTAATGGGCACAAAAATACATTCAATTGGCTTTTGAAAGGAAGCAACTCTTGGAAGATTTATTAAATGTGGTCACATTTTGAAGAGACATCAAGACATATTATAAAAAATTATAAAAAAAGGACTTGGATTGAATTGAAGAGGATCCGTCGCCCCCTTCTAGACATCGCCGACATCTCTCTTCTAAATTAATTATGATATATTTTAGAGAGAAGAAGAGAGGAGTTGTAGTGTGTGAGTAGAGAGTATTGTAAGAGAAAGGAAGAGAAAAGATTCAAAGGAACTTCAAGAGTTTGGTGGAGAGGATTTGAGATATATTTTTGTCTTTGTAACTACATTTGGTTTTAAACTAGACTTCTTGTTTGTTTGCATGATTTTTAGTCTCAAGCTTAAGTTTGGTTGTGTTTTCTCCATGAATTTTGAGTAGTTTTCTTTATCTTTTTCCTTAAAATGATAAGTAATTAAGTATTAGATGGAATTTGTGTGAATTATTAATCTTTAATGTCGGAATAAGTTGTTATGATTTTAAATCTTGAACTTCATTTACTTCTTGATTTAGTCAATTAAGAAGTTAATATTTGTTGCAAGAACGTGTAAGATCTTAGATAGTATTGTCTCAGTTAAGTAATGGTAAGAATTACATGAGATTGTATGGATGAGAATGTAATTCATATGATTGAATGCAAATAAATAGGAAAATAAATATTGAAGGGTGTAGAATTAGAGTACTTTAGAGTGACAGGCCAAAGCCCCCAATTTGGTTTATAGTTTTAGGTTTTGATAGGAGATGTTAGCCCTCAGGTGGAGGGAGAAGAGGAAAATCTAGAGTGAGAGCTAGTATCTTTTCTACCTAGTCAGTCTTTACGACTATTCAAACTTTAAATTAGCCAATGTTCTTTATAACATCTCTAGTAAGGGCAAAGAATACTATTGCTCATATTTGACACAATACAATTTGAATACTTACACAACAAAAATCCTATACTTGTTACTGATTCATGATAGGAAAAAAAAATATTTTATTTACATTGCCTTCATCTTACAAATATCTAGTTAAATTTAATTAGTTGTTTACTTTATTTTCAAATATAAAAAATTCCCAAAAATAATCAAACTTTCATTCCTAATGTAGCATCTATAGTTTATGAAAGAATATTTTGCAAAGTAGAATTTATTATCTAATTTCTTCTGATTTAGTTGCCTATTTTATTTCTCTTTGTGGGTTTGATATTCAGGGCTTAATCAAAAAGTTCTATACTACTTGATAATGATACATATACTTGTGTAGTATCTCATATTTATATATAATTATTGCATTCTTATTTCCTTCAAAGTCATGTTTTTGGGGTCGTTGCAAGGTAAGAAATATAAGGAAAAATTAAGAATATAATCATATAGATCATACTATCATATAAGATCGGGATCACTAAGCAACCGGTGCAGGTAGTAGTTGAGGTTAGGTCTGGCTGTGTGAAGGTGGAGCTCCCCTTCCTTCGATCGGTGAGACTAACAAAACTGTCGTCCAACCCCTTATTGGTGAGAGCTTTCGATTGTTTGAGATGGAGTGAAAAATTGGTATGAGAAAAGCTTCTATTCTTTAATTCAATAGAGTTCCTTCTTTATATAACATTTGATTATTCTTGCAAAGGAGACCATGTATAATATTGACTTATCGATAATAGAAGACGACTAACCCTTTACTCTAGAGGTGTCGAGGGACCAGCTGCTACAACTCATGATAGAGGTACACTCATCCTTCTATGTTGTCATGAGGAGGTTGAGAGGGAGACTGATGATTGAACAGGATAACCAGTGTTGCTAGCTTCCCAGATGGACAAAATGGCAACCTCCTTTACTATGGAAGCTGGCTTGGAAAGTGAGGTTGCCATATCAGACCTAAAAGATGAGCTGGCAGTCATTTATGTAGACAAGAAAACTCTTAGATGGAGATGGCAATCTTTGAAAAGAGTTGACAGAAGTCTGGGCGACTAATTTGGTCTCCAAGGTTCGAACAAAAGAAGAGTGTGTCAGTAAGTTTAAGTTTGAGGGATGTGTGTTATTATAAAACCTTGTGATGTTTTGCCTAAGGTGGTTAAAGACCCAGTTGTAAAATGTTTTCTCATAGACAAAGATTTAATTTCTATGAATTTATAAAATTTTACAACATATTGTTTCTTGAATATCATGTTGATTTGATATTAATTTTTATAGATTAAGGTATAGATTTAAGGCCTTTCAAATTCCCTAGATACCCCTATATAAAGGGTTAAGGGGAAAATGTGGTCACACTATCACTTATTTCTCTTTTCCTTCTGATAAGTTGTTTCTTATTGACACGCCTACAAATTAACTACTTTTTACTATACTTTTATGCTCATTTTTAATGATATTGTACTTTAAAAGAAGGTATTTTGCATGTTTTTTGTTTCAGAAGCTAGAGATGGAGTTTTGGAGAAAATGGAGTAAAAATAGTGTAATTTGGAGTCAAATGGAGTAAGGAAGAAAATTCTGACCTGACGCATTTTGATATGTCTTTCTATGTTTAATTTCCTTTACATTTATCACATTTTTTTAATGAAATTGTAATTTAAGGAAATGTTATTTTCATGTTTATCTTATAGGCATAACACTTGGAGTAGATTGGAGCTAAAACAAAACTGGGGTGTTGCCAGCAGGGTGTCGCTTAGGCACCATTATCACCCAGTAAAGGGCGCCTAGGTGCAAGAAATAGTTGTGTACGGGTTCTAGAAACCCCAAGGAGTTTTTAGGCGATATTTGGCACTTGGAAAGACACCTTTTGGCATTTGAAAGTCTTGGAATCTCCAAGAACACCTAGAGGATGTAGATAGAAGTAGAAAATGTAGATTTTTACCTTTTCTAGAGAGATTGGTGAGGGATTTTGAAAGATATCGGTAAGGGATTGTATGAAATTTGCATGGATCAGTAGAAGACTTTGTTGGAGGGCCTTTCATCTTTCTTTTAGAGGAAAAAAGTTAAGCATTATGTTCTTCATTATCTGATAATTGTTCTAAACACTTGTCTAGTAAATTTGCTTTGATTTAAAAAAAGTTTTCTATTGTGTTTTATCCATGCTTAGTGAGTAGTTTTCCTTACTCTTTCTCCATGTGAAGAGATTTAATCAAGTGTAGGATTAGAAATTTTTAAGGTTTTTCTTATTCCATACTTTTAATGATTCATTACTTTAGACTTAATTTACATATTCAATCTGATCAATCGATATGTTAAAATTTGTTGTGAATTCATAGTGACCTACGAGGGCCATGAATTCCTCAACTAGTAAGAATCACATTAATCTCTTGGGTGACAAGGTAATCCATAAGTTAGTGAAAATAGATAAGGAGATAACTTTTGATAGGTGTAAATTGATGAATTTAGGATGATATGCTAAAACATTTAATAATTTGATATCGAGTTGGAACCTAAGGACCGGTTAGTCCTATAGAGAGGGCACAATGGGCAATCTGTAAGTGAGAGGCTAGAACCTATCCAACATAAATAGCAATTTAGGAACTTACTTTAAATTAGCCAATGTTCTTTATGAAATAAAGAAATGGTAAAGAATAGATATGCTCTTATTTGGCACAAAACTGCATTTAACTTTTAAAAATTTGATTCCTACACTAATTATGATCACATTGCAAGGGGAAAGGAATTTTAATTATATAAGAACTTTCCAAAATTTGATCAATCTCCTTAGATTAGGTTTTAATTTAATTTAATTTACTTTAATTTTAGAGTAAATTAGTGGATTTAGGAAAATCAAACTTTTTGAAAATTTAAAACTAAGACCTGATAGTATTATATTAGAATTAGCCTAAGGGATTNATTATATTAGAATTAGCCTAAGGGATTTGTTTCAATGTGGGATCGATACTGGGATTTTTAAAGAAAACCCTGTATTACTTGAAATAATACATGCAATTGTGTACAACCCTAGTGTGTGAAATATAAATCAAATTTTTAATTCTATAATATACCCATTTTGCACACTAGCGCCTAAAGAAACCAGGTCATGTTTTTGGCAAGGAAAATAAATAATTGCATAATTGCGGGTTGGGTTAAGTTATTGACATTATTGTCAGCAAAGTGACGGTGAGAACTTTAGGAGAGTCTTTAGTTGAATCTGTAAGACTTAGATTTGAAAATATTAGTGTTGTTATCTAGTGAGTTTAATTATTGTGTATTTATTTTATAGAAAATTCAAAATCCAAAAAATATTTTTGAGTGCTTGAAGTACTGAATATATTTCTTATTAATCTTTAAATTTGATTGCATAGTTTAGGAGCTACAAACTTTGAACCCTAAAAATCAGAACTAGAGAGAACTATTAGAAGGTATACGATTTAGAAAAAAACTGCATGAATTTATTGTAGAAATGATAGATCAAAAAGATAATGAATATTAAGTTTTTGATTATAATACGAGCAACTTGGATAGAGTAAATCCTAAGAGGGTATCAAATTTATATGAAACTGATATACTAACTCTTTTAACTTCTCAGGTTGTACATATTGCGAGAAAGTTAGATCAATATGTAGATATTTATCTTCAAAAACCCCAATTATTAAGAGAAATTCATTTGGACAATTGATTGAGACTAACTATTTTGAGACTAACCCTGAGATACACACTCCTTATTCTGATCATTACAATCCATGCTAGGAAAATCATTCTAAATTTAACTAGAATAACAAATTTGGAGGAAGAAACCAATTGTAGGAAGATAATCAACTTAACATGATATGTAATTGGAATAATCATGATAATTTTAACGTTAGACTTTCTTTTCCTCATAGGTTTAACTTCAACCCTCAAAATGAGGAGAAGGGGTTATTAGAAGAGATTGTTATTCAAATGGAGAGTCAACTGGAGACTCAATGGGTCACAACAAGGAATATAAAAACCCAATTGTACCAGATTATTAACTCAATTAACATTCATCCTCTATTTAACTTCAATCCACAAAATGAAGAGAAGGTGTTTTTGTTAGAAGAGTTTGTTATCCAAATGGGCAGTCAATTGAAAAGTCAAGGGATCATAATAAGGAATATAAAAAACCAACTGGGGTAGATTATTAATTCAATTAATAGTTATCCTCCAGAGATTTTACGTAGTAACCTTAAGAAGAAGAATGGTGGACAAGATAAAGCTATCCAACTAAGAGGTAGAAGTTAATTGAAGGATATTGTTCAAATAATGTTGAGTTGAGAAAAGAGGTAAAGGAGATTGAAAGACCAATTGAAGAAATTCTTAATGATTATAAAAACATATTTCATCAACTAAGATAAATCTAGAAAGACCATTTCTACCATTTTCTTAGCCCCAAGGGGAAGAATTAGAAGATCGCTCAAGATAGAAGAGTAAGCTAGAAGAATTTGATCCAAAGTCTGGATCATTTAGAGAGAATCCAACCTAAAATTTATGAGATCTTGAACTATCATATAGAGATCCATTTCTTATAAATTTTAAGAATGATATTAATATGCAAATTGAGAAAAGCATTGGAAGAATATTAGATCAAGAAAGAAACATGAGGAATAATAATCTGAATTAAACTAAAAAAGAAAAGTTGATAAAAAAAATAAAATTTAAAGATTTATTAGGAATCTCAGGATCCAAAAAAGATGGTGATTGATCAAGGATTACTTAAATGAAATTTTGATCCTCGAGGAATCCTTTATCGGGCTGACAAAATTAAACCAAACGCTTCGTAGGAGGCAACCCATAGGTTATCTGTGTTAGTGTATTTTTGAGTTGTAATTTCTTAAGGTTTGTTGTGTGTTGTTTTAGTGTGGATTGATCAATTTGATTGATGTAGGAAGATTTTTGGATTATTAGTGGATTGATTTGATCCGTGTGTATCATGAGACAGTTGATTGCTTAACTTCTTAATTTGGCTCAACTTATATATGTTCTCTTGTCGTAGATGGATTAACAAGTCCACTACACTCAAGTCTCAATTGGACATGAGTTTTACAAGAGACATCTTGAGTTTGGACAGTAATAGTTCCATCTCAATTTTATTACTTCCTTTCTTTGTCCATGTTTTCATTTGGAAGAGCCATGAACCAAGTTGATGAACAACATGTGGATGATCTTACACTACCCTTATAATTGATAGAGGTGCATACTTAAAGGGATAAGGTGATGCCCGGGGTTAGTTCTCGAGAGCCAATATATCATTAATAATCATGTTCATGGTATTAGACTCTATAAAAGCATTTAGTAGTACCCAATTAATCTATGTAGTGATTCTATTAGAAATTGGAAGTAAGGTAGTGAAAGGCGATGAGTTAAAGGAAGAATTAACCTCATTTATCAACTGTGATTGTTTATGTGTTACAACCATATATAGTAATTGAGGATCACTTAAATATATATTCCTACGTTGATACCTGTTATGCTAGTTAGACTTTTCTTTAGTTCAAATTCATTATAGCATGTCTAATTTAGATTTACTTTCTACTAAAAACAGTTCAGTGCTAAGTATATTTGTAAATGTGTTGATAGACATCTATGGTAGATTGTACTTTTGGGCTGTGATTTTACTTCTTGATGATATTTTCTATACTTAATGCTATACATGTTAAAAAATCAAGTCAGGGGGAGGAAGAAAAAAAATTCAAAGTTAATATACTTCCTTTTGGTTTAATATTATTACAAGCATGTTTTAGGCTAGCTTTACTTTCTCTTGGATTGATTCTATCCTAATTATGCATATATATGATTTTGATAGGATGTTGTAGTAGCTTGTAGATTCAACTTTTACTCTTTCTTCCTGTTATATTTTATGGAATCTATTGTAAAATATTTAAGAATTCAAGTTTCGGTGGAGGAAGAAAAATAAATTTCAAAGTTAAACTTTACTTGTCCTAAAAGAGACTACAAATAAATTTTATTTGAAGTATGATTTTTGTTATGTGGAGTTATCTTAAGATTACTAAAATTTTAATTATAGAAATGTAATAAGAGAACTTAGTAAAGACATCAGTGAAAAGGATGAAACCAACGTTAAGATGATTAGTAGAAAATAGTAAGGAAGTGATTTCACTATTTAAACTAAGAAAAATTGAATTATTAAAAAAATAAGGATTGTTAGAATAATACTTTTTGAAGAATTTAAATTCTATTAAAAATTCTTTTTCTATACTACATTTTAAGTTAAAGATACAAAATAAGTTTTTAACTTTTGATAAGAGATTGTGAAATTAAAAATCATTAAAAGCTTATCAAGATATAGTAGTCCTCACATAAAAGAATAAGGATTAAAAAGATCTTGAAAGAAAAAAGAAAGGAAAGAAAAAAAAAAGCAAAAAAAAAAGTGAAAAGAAAATATGTGGGTAAAGCTTAAGGATTAGGACCTAATAAAAAATTGATCTCACTTGATTCTTTCTAAGGAAGAAAACTTAGAATCAATCCTAAGCTTAATTTTAGAAAGTATTAGTAAAATTAAACTTTTTAGATTCCATAAATTTTGAAATTAATAATTTTCTAAGAATCCAAAGTTTGGAAAATTTTCAATTATTTCTGAATTAAATAGAAAATCATGATTCCTAAGTTTACTAAATATTTTGATACCTTAGATATCATCTAATTTTCTAGAAATTCTTTTAAGTTAGACTACAAAATTTATAGAAAAAAAATTTAATTTATTTTAAGGAAATCCACTAACACGCCTAAAATTTAGCTACTTTTTATATACATTCTATGCTGATTTTTAAAGTTGTAGTAATACTTGAGAACACGTAACGTTTAAGTTTAGGAGAATTAACACACCAAAAAATTAGCTACTTTTTACATACATTTTATGATCATTTGTAATGATATTACACTTTAAAAGAAATTATTTTGCATGTTTTTGGTTTGAGGTACAAGAGATGGAATTTCGGGAAAAATGGAGCAAAAAGGATGCAAATTGGAGTTAAATGGAGCAAGGAAGAAAATTTTGACCTGGCACATTCTATGCTTAATTCTCTTTATATTTATGATATGTTTTTGAATGCAGTTGCACTTTAAATAAATTTTATTTTCATATTTATCTTGCAGGTATAACACCTAGAGCGGATTGACTCTAAAATAAGGTGAAACAGAGCAAGATGGGAGAAAACGGGGGTGCTGCCAGCAGGGTGGCACCTAGGCGCCAGAAAGTGGTGACTAGGTGCCAGTCCTTAAAAAAAAAAATGGCATTTATGTGCTAGAAACAGTTGTGGATGGGTTTTAGACGCAGAAGGAGTTCTTAACGATTTTTGACACCTGGAAAGGCACCTTTTAGCATTTGAAAGTGTTGAAATATCCAAGAACACCTAGAGGTCATAGATAGGAGTAGGAAATGTAGATTTATATCTTTTTTGGAGAGATTGGTGAGGGATTTTGAGCGATATATGTAAGATATTGCATGAGCTTTGTGTTGATAAGCATGAGACTTTGTTGGAGGGATTTTCATCTTTCTTTCAGAAGGAAAAAACTAAGTATTGTGTTCTTCATTATCTTATAATTGTTATAAACACTTGTCTAGTGAATTTTCTTTGAATTAAATAAAGTTTTCAGTTGTATTTTCTCCATGCTTAGTGAGTTGTTTTCCTTACTATTTCTCCTTGTGATGAGATTTAATCATGCGTAAGATTAGAATTGTTTATGATTTTTCTTATTCCATACTTTTGATTATTCATTAATTTGTATTTAATTAACATATTTGATATGATCAATTGTTATTAAATTTTTTTGATCCATAATGACCTGGGAGGGTTATGCGTTTCTTGAGTAGTAAGAATTGCATTAATATCGTAGGTGAGAAGGTATTCCATAGGTTGGCACAAAAAGATAGTTAGATAAGTTTTGATAGGCTTAAATTGGTGATTTTAGGGTAAAAGGCTAAAGCCTTTACCAATTTTCTCTAGAGTTGGAACCTAAGGACTGTTAGTCCTATAAAGAGAGCACAGTGGGTAAAATTTGGAAGTGAGAGGCTAAAACCTATTTAGCCTAATATGAATTTAGAACTTACCATAGATTAGTTGATTTTCCTTTAATGCTTAGGAGAAGGTAAGGAACATGTATGCTCCTATTTGGAACAAAACTACATTTAACTTTTAAACATTTGATTCCTACACTGATTATGATCTCATTATAAGGGAAAAGGGATTTTGGATTATATGAGAACTTTCTAAAATGTAATCAGTCTCCTTAGATTAGGTTTTTATTTAATTTAGTCAACATTAATTTTAGAGCAATTAGTGAATTTAGGAATATCAAACTTTTCATAAATTCTAAACTAAAACCTAATAGTAATAGATTAGAATTAGCCTACGGGATTTCTTACCTCGCCTCTATGTGGGATCGATATTGAGGTTTTTAAAGAAATTCCTATATTACTTGAAATGATACGTGCACTTGCGTAAAACCCCAGTGAGTCAAATCATAAACTATATAACCCATTTTGCACACTAGTCGCCTAAGGAAACTGAGTCAAGTTTCTGGCCAAAAAAGTAAATAATTGCATAATTGCAGGTCAGGTCACTTATCCCTCCCTCAGATCTATTTTCATCTAATAATTCAATGGCTTCCAAATACTCTCCACAATTTTTTAATTTTGTTCCAGCAATAGAAATGTCTACCCTAACATCATTCATTACAAATCTCTTAGAAGATTGTTGTTCACATGACAAAAGTGTGCTCAATCCAGTGAAGCTGGAGTCAAAGGTGACAGATCATTTCAGTGATGACCTGATCTTCTACTGGGATAAAATTTGGTAGAGTCTTTGACTATCATTTTGCAAGAAGATCCAATTAATTCGTAATCATTACAATGTTATTCTAACCTTAATGAAGCTAAATAAATTACTACAGTGATGATATTCATTATTTACTTCTAACAAAAGAGATCCCATGTTCTCTAAAGCTATTCTCCAACATGTTTTCTTTAATATTAGAGTTAGATGAAAATATGGTATTCGACTCAACTAAGAAATTCCATTTGATTGATCTGGAGAATATGATCAATGATTAGAATTCTAGTTTCTCTTAGGTTTCTATGAGGATTGGAGAATCCCCACAAGGCCGACTAAATAATTCTACAAAAACAAGAATGGAGTGGTGGAGCGGGTCCTGGGGCTCATTTCAACTGTTATAGGTAAATATATGTCAGTCATCTAGTACAACGACCCCATGGCTATGAACCAAGTGTTGAACCCTTGCTTAATTTGGTGCAATGACTCCTATAATATTGTCTACTTATAATGAGGTGAAGGAGAAGAGATGGATTGAAAAATATGTGCGACTTTCAAAGAAGGAGCTAAGGAAGTGGAAGGTTGGCACTTCCGCATCAAGGATGGAAGAGGCAGATGATAAAAAAGTGGACGATTAGGCAAGTGAGACAGTCCAGAATTGGAATGAATTCAATTTGTCTCTAAAAATAAAGTTGTCATTCAAAACACTATCGTCGATGAATTGATTCTGATCAAGCAAAAACCATCTTTAATAAATTTGAGGACTTTGAGGGATCACCACCAAGAAAAACCAACACCAAGCAAAATTGGATCGGATGTTAAGGAATCATCCAAGCGTCTGTCAGCTCAGAGAGATTCTCAACCATCTTCCTTGGGTTTTATTCCACTTGCTAAAATAAGGGAGGCTATTTGAACCTCTCCACAGTCGCCAGTTGCACTAACAAAAAAGATAAAAGCTGAAAGTCTAGAGGAAAGCTCAATTGAAGAGGTTCTCTTCCACTTTGGTCATGCAGTGCATTTTGTGAACTAGTGTAGTTATGCCAAAAGTTGGCATAGCTATGTCGGATGCGACATAGTCACACTTGAACTTGACATAAAAATACCACCTAACCAATGCAAGCACAAAATTTTGCTTATTATTAACATGGTTACACTTGTTTGGCTTCTACAAATCTATCATTTTTTGCTTTGAATACATGTTTGATACTCGTAACCTATAAAACACAAAAAAAAACCTTTCTCAAACATAAAAATATGATAAATAAGGAGAAAAAGAAATAATTAAAAGCATGAAAAACATGTTAAATTTTCTCATGTCATGAACTACACTATGAACATCTTCTTAAACTCACTGAATGAGGTGATAACTCCTATTAGGAGGCCAAAAAGCCACCTGAGGTATAAATCTCTCAACATGGTATAAAATAACTGACACTTTAGCACGTTGGAGACTTTGAGAAGGCATACAACAAACTTAAATGAAGCTATGTGGTCAGCTAGATCGCTCTAATCTTTATAGGATTATAGGATGTAAGTTTGAACTTCTCTTGAAGTTTAGAATCAGAAATCTATCTAGAGAAAGCATTTTTTAGTCATTGGTATAACTCTATTTGCCAAAATCATGTTCTAATCCTCAATGTTGACCCAACACTATCCTGATAATGGAATTCATTTACTCTTTTTCCCCCTGAACCATTCAGTGGCCTTGGGGCTTGAGTTCTTCTTAAGGGTTTGGTTCTTAAGGAGCTTGTGCTCTTCCTTTGAGTAGAGAGGGTGTTGACCTCTCTTTTGTGAGGACACATTACCAATGACATTCATAATTCAAATTGGGAAGGAATCTACTACAGCTAACTTTCTGAATATATCCCTAAACCTCTTTAACCTTGACATTTGAGGTTAAACCTCAATATACCCTTTTGAGGCCAAACTCTGGAGACATCTCAGATGGATCAAATAAACCCTAAGTTGGGGACACATTGACCACACTACTCAACCCTTGACTTAATTGGTCAAATTTGGTCAAAATGGTCAATCCATGACCAAATGACCACCACATTGACCGCACTGGTCAACCTTGACATAGTTGATTAAATTTGGTCAAAATGGTCAATTCATGACCTAAAGACCACCATATGGACCCTATGACCAACCTAAACATGAAAATATTAAGTGAATCATCCTAGTCAACCCTAGACCTAAATTGGTAAACTTTGGTCAACCTGGGTCAACTTGGTCAAACTCAAGTCATACCACCAACCCAAGACCCCAATGACTAAACTAACAATGACAAAGTTAAGAGAGTCATCCTCGTCAACCCTGGACGTAAAACGGTCAGCTCTGGTCAAACATACTCCACCATGGTCAACCATGGTTACTTTGGTCAAACTTGGTCAACATTACAATTTTTTATCAAAATTTTTTCTTTTCATCAAAATATTTTGCTCTCCTAATTGATTAATTATTTAATTAATTAAAGAGAGTAAAATTAAAGATTATTTGACCTGGGGTTAAGCGTAAAATATTGGTTTGAAACCCATGGCAAGACAAATCCATGGCACATACAAATCATATCTTTTTCAATTAAACCCTAAAAAGATATCATGGTCAATTTGGTCAAATCCATTATCACATGACAAATTGACAATGGGTCACCCACGACCCATGAAACCTACCATGATAAGGTTGACCTATTAATTAACCCATAGCTTACCCTTTTTGACTGAATCATGAAGGCATCATGATGTCATTATGAAAAATAAAAGAGGTGTCACTCTTTCATATATTGATTAAATGGACAATGGTGAGCTCATCCTATCCCTCCCTCATGAAGAAGAGACTTATATAAGCCTCATCTTTCCCATGATCAAGGTAATTATGAGCTTAAATGGATAAAGGATGATGAGGAAGGGTATGTGTCATCCCTTCCTCAACATCATTAATTGACCCATG
>JXCR01017729.1:0-15017 GCA_002079205.1 Phalaenopsis hybrid cultivar
ATGCAGAATTCTTTTTACCATTTTGGGCATACGACACGGCTGAGAGTAATGCTTACAATTACATTATCAGAGCTGATGTCTGAAGTACAAGTAACTCGGATGAGGTCTGATGGATCTCTGGAGGAGACTGGAGAAGCTCGATTTTTAAGGAAATCTTTGGAAGAAATGGCAGATGAAGGTAGAAGTGCAGAGCTTGTTAGAGGTTGTGGGCTTCCACCCAATGCTCTTGAAGCAATTCATAAGGGTTCCGCAGATAACCGTTGGACTTGGTTAGAAGTCAAATATTTATCAGATAGTCTTATTTTGGCATTGGATGCTGGCATAGAACATGCACTTCTGGTAATTCATAAAACCTTACATTCTGCTTGATCCTGTTTGAAAACTTTATAGCTTTCTTTAGCCTTGAAACTTCTGGATGCATTTTTTTTCCTTGTTAAAACATACTTTATTGATGACTACATATTTCATCGATGTCTGCAGGGGAATTTTGATTAATTTAAATTACAATGCGATGATCTTGATACCTTGGAAATGAACCAAGCATACATGAATTTACAAACTGTCATGGTGTTAATGCAATGAATTGTACCTTTTATGGTCATTGGGTTTGCATATTATCATCGATATAGTTTTATCCCAATTATTGGGGCTGGGAGTATGATATGTCATTTATTCATTTTAATTATCATCTGAGATGTCAAACCGATGCATCATAGATCATTTTGAACAACTATCATTGCTATCATCCTCTTCTTTTCTGTTCTCCAAATATTAATTTTGTTTGCAATTGGTGAATTTAAAATCTTTGTTGTGCATATCCAAACCAAGCCTCTATAGACTAATTCTTCTCTATTCATCAAAATGGATTTGCACTTAGTTACAATTTATATTATCATCGTCATCATTGGTCTTACCCCATCTATTTGGACTAACTTTATGTATCTGCATTTTCATTCATTCTTATTAAGTGCTGCTTGAGATGTTAAGCATATTTCTCACAAATTAGTGGCTGGAAAATGATAGAGAACAGGGCTCTGGGATGAAATCAATTAGAGAACTTCACTTTCATGCTAATTAGAACATTCATTTTCTTGTCTTTTTGATATTTATCATGAATCGAAGCACTTTTTTGTTCCCGGTCACTGTAGCGGGAGGCGAACTATTGTCAAAAGGTGTGATTGGGTTTTGGCTTCTCGATGGGGTCGTTTGCAAGTAAACTAGTGAAGTAAGAGGCAAAGATAAAGGTTATAAGGAGGAAGGAAGGAATAGGAGGAGGAATGGCTATGCAGGGAAGCCCGTTTGGGGCGAGAAAATTATGTTTGGGATTAAATCATGATATATGTCAAAGATTTCTTGAATATCCTGAGAGCTTTACGAATGTCGGGTTATTTATATGAGGCGGAGAGCTTGAGGTGAGTTGAAAAAACTTGTCATTGGATTACTCCGTCGATTCCAGTGAAAAATCCTGTGCTAAATTAAGAATAATATTTTCTTAGGATTTGATATGTGAATACATTTAGAATTTATGCATATTGAAAGATACTTGAACATGATTATGCTAATGCTAGTTGGTATTGACTCTCAGTATGATTATGATTTTCTTATGATATTGATGTAATGAGCATATTATGAAGTATTTGCTTGGAGATATTTTTATCATGTTCGTTATGCATATGATTATGCATTGCCTATGATTGTTTATTACAAAAATTATGAGTGCAGGAATGTCACAAGTGTTGTGTTAGGTAGGCTATTACATGAATACTTGTAAATACGAATGATAGGGAACGATAAGATTCCCGACTCCTGGTATTCAGATGGATGAAATTCGGGAACTGTCGGGATCAATGAAGATAAAAAATAATGAATTGTTGGTATCAGTGATGTTATTGATAATTGTTATGTTATAAGAGGGGACTCGGCCTTTATTAATAGTTAAATTAGTCTTCGGGCTAGGTGATAACCCAAATGATATAAAATGACATTGAAATAGTTGAATATATACAAATACAAGTGATATTTCTATAAATATGCTTATGATTACGCATGAATTGATGAAATATATGTTTTATATGATTGTCATAATTATACATATTAATGTTTTTCTTTTACTTGTTTATATGAGTACAGCATGTTGTGTCTTCTTGTAGACATGTACATGAGCTTCATATGATCATGCACATTATTTCTTTTTCCATTTATAAAATAATTTTTAGCTCTAATTATTTCGTTGAATTTATAGCTCACTCTATGTTGTTGACTTTTAGGAAGGGTTAAGGAATATCAGGGCAAGTAGCCAATTGTGATGTGTACAACTTTTGCATTTTATAATTTTGGAGTTA
This sequence comes from Phalaenopsis hybrid cultivar, assembly GCA_002079205.1. Taxonomy (NCBI): domain Eukaryota; kingdom Viridiplantae; phylum Streptophyta; class Magnoliopsida; order Asparagales; family Orchidaceae; genus Phalaenopsis; species Phalaenopsis hybrid cultivar. The sequence continues at coordinate 2,343 of JXCR01017729.1, forward strand.
TATAGACTTAGGGTACATATTTTTATTCTTTGGATTTAGTAGCTTCGTATATATGTTTTAATAATATAATTTTTTATGCTTCCAAATATATGTGAATGCGAATGAATTATGAATTGAAAATATATTATGCACATTTGTGGTGATTTAGTTAAAAAAAATTTTGCCCATTGTGTCTTGATTTTATATGTCAGGATGGATGCTGGTGAAAATTTGGTATAACCGAATCGTCTGTGTCTATTGCATTGCGATTGACCCTAAAGTTGGGGTTAGTTGAGGTGTGACACAAAGTGATATCAAAGTAAAGTTATTGGATGAAAATAATGATGAAAACATATTGGATTAGAAGAAGAATGAGATCAAAGTTGAATTAATTTTTACAGAGTTATAGGTTGGTTGTTCTAGGATTGGTAACCCATGACATATGATATCATGCATGCTCAACTTAATTATTATATAATAAATCGAATTGAAATAACAAGTTATGTCAATGTAGATTAATATGCTTGAAAAAGAAACAGAAAGCACCGAATGCTTGTTTCCTAGGCCAATTGCAGGGTGAGAAATACAAGTTGAAAATGTCTTGAATAGAAATGATAATCTAAATAGGATGAATGAAGAAATCAAAGCCACCAAATTATAGGGTATTATTCAGTTAATATTGCAAGTGGTTGATAAAATAATTGTTCTTGAAAGATCATCTACCAACTCCAAGCCCAAAACTCAATATGACACAAAAGTTAATTGACATTTGAAGATCTTTTAGATATTCATGCCACTTGAATTCAAATGTGCTAGTGTTCCTACAATTGTTAAAGATTGGCTATTAAAGATCGGAATGATTTTGGTTGACATGATCTGTCCAGAGAATAGGAGAGTGGTGCTAGCCATTTTCTTGTTAGAAGGCATGGCAAAAATGTGGTGGCAAACACAACATAGAGAAAAATTTCAGCTAACACGTCTTCCATGGATTGGGTCGAATGAATTTGTTCAAGTCTTCAACGATTGGTTCATTCCACCTTCGGCCATATTAGCATTGTAGAATTCAATTCTCTTTCTGGATATGCATCCTATTATGTCATTGCTCAGAAGAAAAATGTCATTGATACTTGAGTGGTCTTCAAGATCAATTGAGATTAGCTTTAACTCCATTTGAAATCAATGACTTCTCACTGTTGTTGAAAGGGCCTGAAGTATTGAAAATGTGTTGAACCTGTCCAATCAGCGATGACAACTTCAAGCAAACAAGTGGAAAGATTTTGGCAAGGGAGAAGACCCCCAAAGCAAGAAAGTTAAATTGGAAGGTAAGCAGAAATAGTCGTAGTTGGAAAGGTCAAATTTATGAGGAATGTGGAAAAGATATTTTAGGCAGTGCTTAATGACTTTAGGAAAGGACTGGAGATGTGGACTGTCAGGGATCTTTTGATGAACTATCCATGGGAAAATAAAAGAGATAACAAACCACCGACATTTCAAGGGTAGAGATTGTCGAGGAATCTTTTAGAAGATGACCAGTCGAGCAAAAACTCAATTTTTTGGAAAGCCTTCAACTCAAGTCAAGGTTCAATGTTTTGGGCGTCGAAATGAACAATGAGTGAAGGCCAATTTTTTTGCATTTATCCTTCAGAAAGCTAAAGAATTTGAAGAAGTGATAACAAGTGCGCTTCTGATTTTAAATCAGTTGGATACTGTTTTATTTGATTGAGGCGTATCACATTCTTTTATTTTTAAAGAGTGCACTTTGCTTCTGCCCTATATATTATCATGCCTTCGGGACTTGATTTCTATGTAAATAGGTTTTATGCATGTTTGTATTTCTGATAAAAAGTTGCTAGCATAACTAATTATCATACAAATTTTGATTTTTGATGTCTTACTGGGAATGGGATGGATGGTGAAACATTTTACTACAATTAATGCTAGGAAAGGTAGGTGAAATTTAATTTGCTTGACGAGAATTTATTTTATTTTTTCTGTGATAGGAATGCACAATTTTTTCCGATTAGTGTAGTGAAAGTTTAAAAATATTTACGAAGTAGTGAACTAATGTTCTTAGCAAAATTAGAAGTGTTGAACAAGGATGTACATGAATTAAAGAACATTCTAATTGTAGATTTTTTGATGTATTTTCTGAATAGCGCTACATCGGAACAAAATGTTCAGTTTGACTTTTGATGTGTAGACAGGGACGTCTACAATTTTCAAATCTCCTTACAGTATGACTCTGAATGAATTATAGGAATAGTAATGTCAATTGTAGGAAGGAATAAATAAGGATTTTATGCGGCCAAATAATTCATTTTGGAGTGCTCCAATATTATTTTCATGATAAAAGATGGATCTATGCAATTATGTATTAGCTATAGAGAGCTGAACTGAGTGATAATAATGAATAAATATTCATTGCCCAAAATAGATGATTTGTTTGGTCAATTGGAAGGTGTTGCTTTCCAAAATTGATCTGTGATTGGGAAGAAGAAGAAGAAGGCTTAGAATTGTGCAAATTAGGGCAGAGCGGGGGTTCGATGGAGCAGAGAGGATCACGTGCAGAAGCTTCCGGTGCTGGTGATGTTGCTCGATTTCGGGTTAGGGCAAAGAAGGTTGCCGAGGATTTGCAGTGTGCGGGAAGACATAGACGAAGGCTTAGAATTGTGTGAATTAGGGCAGAGCGGGGGTTCGATGGAGCAGAGATGATCACACGCAGAAGCTTCCGGTGTTGGGGATGTTGCTCGATTTCGGGTTAGGGAAAAGAAGGTTGTCGAGGATTTGCAGTGTGTGGGAAGACAGACGAAGATGTGGCTTGGAGGACCGAAGAATGACGGAGCAAGAAGTGGAATTGGAAAAACAGTGACGGGAGAAGGCAGCATGTGATTCGATCTGCATCTACGGTACCCGTATAGGCAAACAATAGAGGCGAATGACAGAAGATGTAACGGAAATGTGATGCAGTTTTTTAAGTGAGAGGAAGGAGAAATAGAAGCGGAAACGAAAATTGTGGAGACTAGGACGTATGTAGAGTAGCAAGGCGACGTCGCTGCAGGAAGATGCGGCTTCTGTTGTGTGTGAAGTAAAAAGACGAGGAAGGTTTGATTGTTCGGGAGCCATCCTCCGTCTCTGTCTCTGTTGCGGTTTCAAGCTGGCATAACAAAAGGGATCATCATGGGGTAAGGAGTTTTGTCGAGGCTTTTACTCTAAATCAGAGAAAATTCTCTCGTGCGAAGAATTATGGCGTGAGAGCGGGAGGGAGCGGCTGACCTAATATTAATTAAGCTTAATTAATTTTGACTAATAATATTAATTATTTTTATTAATCTTTTAACGTCAGCACCATTATAGGATGGGTATTCTGCCTCTTGCTCTTTCTCGCGTAAGCAAAACGCTCGGGCATATGTCCTACCTAAGCAGGGCCCTCCCATATAAGTTTCCCTGAGTCGAAGGAGTTGTTTTCTTCTTTAAAAGCATCTTGATCCTCATGGTATGACGAGAAGTTAACAATGTTAAAGGTAGAAGAAATTTGGTACTCTTTTGGCAAATCAATCTTGTATATATTGCCATTGATCTTCTTAACATTCATGAATGAGATGCTAGATCTAGACTTGAGTTTTTTAAATGAACATGCAGGAAATCACTTCTTCTTTAGTCTAATGCATACCAAGCCGCCATTCTTAAAGACCTGGGTTTTCCTGGACTTATTTATCTACTTTTGTTATACTTAGGAGTTTGCTTAGTGATTTTGTTTCTCACATAGAGTACCATTTGAGCTATCTAGTAATTTTTGTATCAATTAAATTCGTTTGCTTGGTTGAGCTATGATGTTATATTTATCTTACTAACTCGGAGAACTCTGTTTATTCCGTCAAAGTTGACTCTGCTATCACTATAGCTTTAGTGACAGTGATACATTAGTTCTCCTAGTGCAGAAATTTGTTCTTCTATTATCACTGCACTAAAACGGTTTTGAAAGCCTCAACACAGAAATTTTCATCAGTTGGATGTTTGATAGGTGTCCTAATTGCATAGCTTTTGTCCAAGATCAATGACGGTAGCAATATCATCATGATCAACCTACTTTTCTAATAATATGTCCGGTTAATAACTCTCGAAGCTTCTTTCTATATACAACTTCATATCTGTGAGTGCGAAATTTGCACATATAATCTAGGAAAGCTTCATTCGTAAGAGCTTTGTATTCTCTTATACACCGATCTAGTCCCTAGGCGGTGCGGGTTTGGCTAGCCTATGGGGGCTGGACCGGGTTGAATCAGTCCTTTCTAGAAGCGTGCAAATTGCACAATCAGGGAGGCGGTATCAACCATGGGAAGCTCGATTAGGAAGGTGACAAGGAAAGATTGTGCAATTTGTGTGATCCACATGTTCGCGTGGATGGAGGCCTTCGTGAGTGTCAGGAGAGAAGGTGCGGCTCTTACATTATATTGGAATGTGCTAGTTGTGGCTTGCATTGGCATGTCAATGTAATGGTAATGTTGTTGCAATTGATGTGCGTGCAGACTATTCCCTACAAATCAGATACACCTCAGACATGAGTGCAATTAGCTACTGTGTGAATGCGAACATGCCAGTTCACACGAAGATGGTCCGATAAATGTGCAAAGTGCTTATATTTGCGATTTCATGGGAATGGTCAATCGCATGCAGCCAAGCATGGGAGCATAGTCTGGTGCACAGACAAAAATGTGTTGTTTTTTGGAACATGCTGACTTGCAGTCTTACCATGGTCATACTGCAGAGGCGCACCCAATTATTAGGCATGCAGTCACCAAATTCCGTCCAGTGCCCAATTAGCAGGAATGCAGTAGAACTTGAGGGCCTATTTAGCGTCACTTTAATTTCCTTTTTGGTTTTTATTTTGATATTTATTTTGTTTTTGAAAACCTACTTGGTTGGGTCTAATTTTTGTATGTTTAAAAAAAAACAAATCAATTTATTTGTAAAAGTATTCAAAATACCTAAAAGATATTATGAGTGTATTTAAAAACAATTACGTCAATCAAACATGTCTTAATTTGAATCAAAACATAAATAAAACAATAAAATAAAATAAAACACAAAGAAATAAAATTGATCCTATACAGCCCCTTAGCCATTGGGTAATGATTGCATCTTCTTGTCGCATGCATGTGTGTATATATGCTTAGAGCATATTGGTGTGTCATGTTATGTCATTTTTTTTATGATTGAGGTACATAATTGGTGTATGGCTTGAGACAGTTTTGTGTACATACAAAGGCAGTAACTTTGTTTCTATAAATGTAACCTTCATATCAATGCACGGGTGAAGGTCTTTTTTTTACTTGGATGTTGAGAATTTTCTTTGTGAGATTTGATGGGGGAGTGTTTCGTCCTATATATTTTTGCTTTTATTTTTGTCCAGATTTGTATCCTGCTCATGATGATGTAAGCCTGTTGTGTGTGTATTATACCCTGGTGCGGGTACGTTGTGGGAAGGCTAAATCTGTAGAAGTATACTCTGGATCTGTAGTTCGCTAATGTTTTTGGGTGAACTTTTAAGCTTATCACAGCACACGAATGTTAACAAATTGATTCTATGCTAACCTTGTGTTATGATGTATATCTGCATTGAAAGGCTAAAACGAATTTGAAAAGATTTTGCGTAATTTTCTTTTGGTCTGTCAATAATCTGTTAATCAATTGGGGCATTTATATACATACGACTTAATTCTTATCTATTTACATATCTAACACCTAAACTTTGATATTTACAAACTTAACACTGAATTTTTTATCTCACATAGAAAAAAATACCACAATTATTACCTTTTAAAAACTGAAATACATTTTTTCATGCATAGATTATGACACCAAAGTGTTACAAATGTGCATAATAAATTTTGGATGTTAGATGTATAAATACATAAGTATTGTGTGGTATGTACGTAGATTTCTCTAATCAATTAATGGAACCATAAGCACTAGTTCATTCTGTAGACGGCATCCATTTTTCTAGGACTCTTTCTTATCATGAACAGCAATTAAACTCAATTTTCTGACTCCTCTTGCTCTAACAGTTAATTAATACCCTTCCTCCTTGCTGTGGCCAACAATCTCTGTCTGTCTGTCTATATATATATATATATATATATATTTTTTTTTTTTTTTCATATTCATGGTTTAGATTTTCTTTGTAAAATTAAGGGGATGCTCCTTTGTTTTGTTTCCAAGGGACGATGTTTTTTAGAATAAATGATGTAATTTGAGCTTCTTTTAGAAACTTTTGCATTGATCTCATAATGGTGTTGCAAAGATAATATATCCCAGAACTTTTCAGGCACCTGTAATGACTGTGGATAGGTATGCCGCTGCCGAAAGTTTTTACAAATTGGCGATGGCTTATGCACCTGTTCCAGATCTTCACATAGTGTGGCTGCTAAATCTATGTGATTTGCACCAGGAGATGCAATCATGGGCTGAAGCTGCTCAGTGTGCAGTTGCTGTAGCAGGTGTGATTATGCAGGTAAATTTATCGGCCATTGGCTTTCTCATGTTGACGATAGTCTTTATTTCTATTGCAAAGTGTCAAAATGGTCTTATGATTCTTTGTCAGGAGCCGTTTTTATTACAGTCTGTACAGGGTCAATTTAGTCCCTAGACTTTTTAAAAAAAGCTAAAAAAGTTCTCTATTGGGATTATTTCAGCTCATACTAGAATAATATGGGGACTAATTTGAAACTTTTTTGAACTGTAAGACAAATGGCCCCAAATAAATAGTCGGGACTATTTTGGCACTTCATTCTCTTAACGGTATTGATATTCATTGACTTATGTAGGCCCTTGTTGGAAGGAATGATGCTGTCTGGACTATAGATCATGTTGTTGCATTGCAGAAGATTTGTCCCATAGTCAGCAGTGATGTTACTGCGGAGGCATCGGCAGCCGAGTTTGAAGGTTATGGCGCATCAAAACTTACTGTAGATTCTGCTGTGAAGTATCTACAACTCGCAAATAAANGACTTTTTAAAAAAAGCTAAAAAAGTTCTCTATTGGGATTATTTCAGCTCATACTAGAATAATATGGGGACTAATTTGAAACTTTTTTGAACTGTAAGACAAATGGCCCCAAATAAATAGTCGGGACTATTTTGGCACTTCATTCTCTTAACGGTATTGATATTCATTGACTTATGTAGGCCCTTGTTGGAAGGAATGATGCTGTCTGGACTATAGATCATGTTGTTGCATTGCAGAAGATTTGTCCCATAGTCAGCAGTGATGTTACTGCGGAGGCATCGGCAGCCGAGTTTGAAGGTTATGGCGCATCAAAACTTACTGTAGATTCTGCTGTGAAGTATCTACAACTCGCAAATAAACTTTTTTCTGAGGCAGAGCTTTACCATTTCTGTGCCAGCATCTTGGAACTGATAATTCCAGTGTACAAAAGTAGAAGACTGTATGGACAGATAGCAAAATGTCTCACATCACTCACCAACATTTATGAATCTATTGTTGAGCAAGAATCAAGTCCGATTCCTTTTATTGACGGTACGTACTATCGAGTTGGATTCTATGGTGAACGGTTTGGGAAACTTGATAGGAAGGAATATGTATATAGGGAACCTCGCGATGTTCGCTTGGGTGACATAATGGAGAAGCTCAGTCACATATATGAGTCTAGAATGAATGAAAGTCATACTTTACATATCATACCTGATTCTAGGCAGGTCAATGCAGAGGAGTTGCAGCCTGGTGTGTGCTACCTTCAGATAACTGCTGTAGATCCTGTCATGGAAGATGAGGATTTGGAAAGTAGGAGAGAAAGGATCTTCTCCTTATCAACCGGAGGAGTTCAAGGGCGCGTATTCAACCGCTTCTTATTTGACACACCTTTCACAAAAAATGGAAAGAGTCAAGGAGGACTTGAAGACCAGTGGAAACGGCGTACCGTTCTCCAAACGGTGGGATCGTTTCCTGCTTTGGTGCGTCGGCTCGTTGTTATCAAGTCAGAATCTTTGGAGTTCTCTCCGGTTGAAAATGCAATCGGAATGATTGAAACTAGGACGGCTGCTTTAAGGAATGAGCTCGAGGAACCCCGAAGCTCAGAAGGTGATCAACTACCCAGGCTACAGAGTCTACAGAGGATCCTACAAGGCAGCGTAGCCGTTCAGGTAATCTTCGCTATCTGCAATTTTAGACTCCGTTGTAGGGGTGTAAAATCGGGTTTGTTGGTCGGGTTCCGGTTTGATCTGAAAATAACTCGACCCAAAACTGCCTAACATAAACCTAACCCGATTATTAAATTTGTTAGGAAGTCCAATCCAAACCCGATTTACCTTCAATCTGTTGACTTGAACTTCACCCGTATAACTCATTTAACTTAAGTCTTTCATAGCTAGTCGGGTTGATTTTGGGTAAAATTCGGGTTTATTTCAAGTCAATATCAGGTCATTTGGGCTTGACATGTTGATTTTGTGTCAATTTAGGGTTAGCGGATTGGTTTCGGGTCAATTTTAAGTTTTGCAATTTTACCCGAACCAAACCCAAAATATAAACCGGTTAGGATTCCTAACTTTAATTCGGCCTGAAAGTTATTTGTTTCAACCCAACCAATTTTTTTCAAATCGAATTGGTGTATTGGTACAGTTTTTGATGCCTTATGTTTATTTGTTGCATTAGTTTTAACTTGTTTTACGGACTAGTTGAGTGCCATGAATAAAACACTCGGCATGAAACCTGTGATGCAGGTGAACAGTGGAGTTCTTAGTGTCTGCACGGCATTCCTGTCCGGTGAGCCGGCAACAAGGCTTCGGTCTCAGGAGCTGCAGCAGCTTATCGCTGCTCTGCTGGAGTTTATGGCTGTCTGTAAGCGAGCAATTCGGGTACATTTCAGGTTGATTGGTGAAGAAGATCAGGACTTTCACACCCAGCTTGTCAATGGTTTTCAATCACTTACAGCTGAGTTATCCCACTATATTCCTGCCATACTTTCTGAGCTCTGAACCATTTCAGTGCTGGTATATAACTGTCAATATGTTGTGCCATTATTCTTCTAGCAGCTTTGATAATTATGTCAGTTTTTTTGTATTATCACTAGATTCGTTAATTTGTAATTACTGGAAAGCCGTTGGCTTCTTTGTGACATTTTTGTGCAGCTCTACTACTATTATTCCTTCTTACTTTGGCAGTAATTAATGTTTCTAGCTTTTATTGCTTTGTTGGTGTCCTCCGAAATTATATTGAGAATGGCTATTTTGGCCCATAAATTATTCACTTTTTTTTTTTTTCAAAAAGAACACATGATTTATATCTATGCGTACACTTATTTCAAAAAATTTTGACATTATATGCGGTTTAAATTTTACCGAGTGGGCTCTTTTCAGTCTTATTGCTTGTTACAGGGAGGCTCTTCTCAGCAGAATGCTTCTTGCTAGACAATCTGGCTGGAGGCTTTAATTTGGTAGAAGCTGGCGAGGCAGTCATGTTTGGAAGGTTAAACATGAAAATTTAATCAAGTTTAATGTTGAATTCTGATTTATTCATGAATCAAACCCAAGGAATAGTATATGTACGGAGGGAGAGAGGGTAGGTGGGAGGTTGATATGAACTGAATCTTCCTTGGATCGACTCTTCTATGATAGTTGGCTTGGATCGCCTTTTGTTTTATATTCGATTGAAAGCCTCGTTCTTGTATCAACTGATCGTCTTTGGTCTATTTCATGGTTCGATTGGCTTTGGTTGTATTGGCTTTGGTTCGGACAATTTCATTCGATCAGACAAGTGAGCCTTATGGTCTTTTGTCTGTGAGTCTTACATTGTCATACTTTTTACTTCTCGACTGTTATCTCCTTGGCATCCACATTGGCACATTTTTAAGCATATTTTGGTTTCAAGATTCTCTTACTCTCAGAAAGTGATAATGTCATAAGAATAAGAAAATTTAATATTAAACTTAGATGGCTTTTAGCATAATCAATGATTTAATAATTGAATTCTTTTAATTTTCGTACTTTTGATTTTTATAAAGTTGTTATTTGATTCTTCTCATTCCTTATTTGCTTTGTGATCCCTCTAGTTTGGATCGATCATGTGTTGTTAGACGTCGATCAACTCTCACGTGTTGTGATAGAGAATTTGTCAAATCCCCTGGACGATGTTCCTAAGAAAGATCTACTTCTTGTTGCATTTGGGAGGTTGAGTATGTGGTAATGCTTGGTAGGTGAATCCAATGTTTAGATATCAGATATGTAAATCCAAAAGAGTTTCATATGTATGTCATAATAGTATTAAAATGTGATTATGTCAAATGATAAATCAAATATAGTTGAAGTTATTTATCTTTAAAAAAATTTGTAGTCTATTCATTAAGTTTTGATATAAGATTAAAAATCTTGAGGATCTAAAATAAATAAATGATTATAATTACTCTTGATCTGATAAGGCATTTTGTCACATAATGTAACGGATTATGAAAAACTTTACAAACCTTTTTGTTTCAAACATTTTTCAATCTAAATAGATTATTATTTTAAATGAAAAGTATAATTAATTTTTTAGATTATACAACAAAACTCTTATTTATTTATTTTATTTTATTTTTTTTTTTTTGGACTGGTGAGCGAACTTGAATATGGGTCTTCAAAATAAGAGGAAATATTATGTTGGACACTGCATGTCCGGATGGTCAATCACCGAGCACAATGTCGTCATACAACTCATAGGCGGGCGATGTGGCGGTCGGTGGTTTATCGTCCGGACGTGCAGACATTCTGATAGAACATTTTTTTCCTAAAATAAGGAAACTTCTCTAACCATTACATGTCAGCTCAGTTCGTATTTTATTGTACTTAAGAATGTTTAAAATTTTTATTGTTCTTCTCTTTTAAATTTATTTACACAGTTTGAAAATTTTGTTATTGATACGCCACCAATAAATTTTATCATCTGACATGAATCACGAGGCATGACACGAATCTTGATGCAATCTTTGGAACAATAAACATTCAAACTTCAATTGAGTCATCCAAAATAATGATTTCAACAAACATATGATCAAACTAACCAGCTCAATGAGACAGACACAATGATATAAGAACTAGTCCATTCAGAGTCAAATTAAGCCCAGATCAAGTCATTAAACCACTCTTCGAAGATTTCCAGACACATTTGTTAGGTCAAACGGATGTCGAATCTGGAGAGTTCATAGTCGAATCGAGCATCCAGACAAGAATCCAACAAGCCCAAGATTGCCCAATTTTAACATCGTTAAGGCACCCAAATGTCCATCAAACGTTGTCTTATTAAAGGAAGCTCTCTGGGCAGTCCGATCAAAATTATTCATATTTCTGCATTAATTGCATCCAGAACACTATAAATAGAGTCTCACCCCTCTCATGAGGGGAAAGCTTGAAGCTTGAGAGAGAACTTGAAGCCTTACATCTTTAATGGTTTCTCCTTTCAACCATGCTCTTAGAAAATGAGCCCAAGAAGCAAGGCTTGAGGAGAAGCTAATAGTGGACAGGGTCTTCATTAGAAAAACTCTACGAGAGCAAGTGGCTAACAGGGTCTCCACTCAAAGACCTCACAAGGCACAAGTACATAAAAATCCTCAAAAGGCTATGAACCTTAGAAGGAACCAGTTCATTTCAAGCTTCTATAAGGCATAAGCCCGAGAGGGCACAACCTCAGAAGGCACGAGCTTCAAAAGGTACGTGATTCTTCATTTTAAAAAATGTGTGTGCTAACTTTAACTGCAAAATTTCGTGCGACAAAGAACCCACAACAATCTTAGAAGCAACATAAAAAGCGTACAAAGAAATACATTATCTTCTATAAATGTCACATCAGATCATTAAAAATGGTATAAACACCAACAAGAACCGATACAAAGCATGTGATTCTCCCCCTTCAAAGTGAGACGAGAAAACTATAGCATTTCTTCATCTCCATTTAAATGTTTAGTTACAACATAAAAGAAGATCTTGTTCCTTGTCTGCTACATAGGACGGAGATGGCTTTCTTCTTCACCGTAATGAAAAAGAAGATCACATTGCTTGCCTGCTAAAGAAGATCGCATTGTTTGTCTGCTAAAGAAGATCTCGTTGCTTGTTTGTTACGCATGACGGGGACGACTTTCCTCTTCACTATAATGAGAAAGAAGATCATGTCGTTTACCTGTTATGCAGAACGGGGACGACTTCCCTCTTCGTCGCAACGAGAAAAAAGATCATGTTGCTTGTCTGCTACGCAGGACGGTGACGGCTTTCTTTTCTTGGGAAATCCCATATCATTTGCTAGACAGGGATAGAGACTCCACATTCTTCTCCTCTTCTTGACCTATTTATAGGCTAAAAAATCTCTTATATTTATGACAAATTATTTTTTCATTAAATAAGGACAGAGAAAATTAAAATCCTTTTCATATTCTATTATTTGGCCTTTCAAATTCCCTCGTTATAAATAACAAAAAAGTGTGAAAACAGAAATTTTTTTTCATATTCCATTATCTGGTTTTTCAAATTCCCTTGTTGTAAATTAAAAAAAAAAAGAGAGAAAAAGGAAAATTCTTTTCATATTGCATTATTTGGTCTTTCAAATTCACTCGTTATAAATAAAAGAGAGAAAAATTTTCTTTTCATAGTCATATTATTTGACCTTTCAAATTCCCTCATTATATATATGTATATATATATATATATATATATATAT
>JXCR01017735.1:3994-15833 GCA_002079205.1 Phalaenopsis hybrid cultivar
GTGTGTGTGTGTGTGTGTGTGTGTGTGTGTGTGTGTGTGTGTTAGGTTTTAAATGTATATACGTATCTACACACAACACTGGATTCCAATGTATATACGTATCTAGCATCTAAAAACTAAAATAATAATATTTTTTGAGTGATGAAAATCAAAATGGTAATAAATATAACAGAGAATTTGAGTGTTACATATATATAAATTCACAAGAATTCGGTGGTATGTACGTAACCAAGTTCCCCAAAATTTAATGCTCTGTCTCTCTCTCTCTCTCAGATTAACAAAACAATTCTACAGTTCCTCATGCTTACAGCAGAATCAGACTCAATCTCAGTGTTATACATTTATAACCACTTCGAAAAGTCAGATTCAAAATGAAGCATTTTGGAACGATAGAAACAATCCTAAACTCCTGTGGCTGCTGCTAATGAAATATAAATAATCTGTTCAAAATANCTTTTATGTTTTTTTTTATTTTTAAAAACGTATAAATCATAACAATAACAAACGCATTTTCTAAAAACAGAAAACAAAAAACTAAAACAAAAGGAAAACATATTAAAAAAAAAAAAAAAGTGATCACAAAATGTCCCTAGGTTCAATTGGGAATTTTATATACATACCACACAATTCATATGTATTTACATGTCTGATAGTTAAAGTTTGATATTTACATTTATAATATTTTGATGTCATAAACATAATGTCTTTTTTGTTTTTACTAAGATAGCAATAATGTCATTTCTTAACTGGAGATAGAGACTTGAGTGGCATGCTTGTAAACATGAATGTTTAGATACTAAGGATTTCTTTGGGGTCGTTGCAACTATTTGAAAATTGTAACTAACATGTATTTACATGTCTGATAGTTAAAGTTTGATATTTACATTTATAACATTTTAATGTCATAAACATAATGTCGTTTTCTTTTCAAAATATTAAATCGCAATTTTCTAGTAGCCACTACATTTAGCAAGGTGAGACCACAATATCACAATTTTTTGAAAAAAACAGATTAGTTACAATTAACACAAAAAATTGTGATACAATACAACAATGTCGCCACATTGTTGGCCTAAACTCACCCTAAATATGTAAATATATAAACATTGCGTGTTCGTTTTAAATTTTAGGGGAGATTTTGGGGCACTAGAAAGTTATGTACAATTAGAGCTAACGAATTAATTACTCATCTCATATTCTGTTTATTACTGTGGCATAGATATTCACATTTTTCACATTAATTTTCATATTTGCATATATAATATTTAAATCATTAATGTCACATCTAAAATATCACCTTCATGCATAAGCTTACGACACCAAAAAAGTATAAAGTAAATATAAAAAATTTGGATTATAACTATATAAACGCATGAATAATTAGAGCTTTACCTCTCTATGATTTCTTTTGTACATGGAAGTCAATAGGCAAAATGATAGTAACGGATCGCCTAGTCTTTCTTGACTAGGCAAGCTCAACGCTAGGGCTGTCAAAACGGCTCGTTGTTCGCGAACAACTCGTGTTAAGCTTGTTCGCTAAGTTAACGAACGGCTCGTGTTCGGCTCGCTAAGCAAACGAGCCTAACATGAACACACTTTTTGATCTCGAAATATAAATGAGTCGAACACGAGCCTAAACGCAATGAAATTCTTTATTCCACGTCTATATTGTTATGCTGAAAATTTTCTTTTGTTTTATTAATTAAATTTTGGGTAGAGCCCTCACTTATTCCAAATCCTCGGTTACAATTAATATTATATATATTACCCAAGTCCTATGTATTTACTCATCAAACACCTAAGTTTTGTTTTTTACAATTCAACCACCCGAATTTTTCGCATCACATTAAAATTATTAGTTTTTTTTTATTTTTTTAAGAACTAAAATACACCTTTTCATCAATATTTAAGATGGTACCTGCTGAGTGCTAGAAATTTCACGAAGGTAGAGTAATGGATTGTTGTCTTAACATTGCACAAGGATTCAACACTTGCTCAAATGAAAAGAAAACAACTTATGATGACGCCTGAAGTTTTTTACGTGGAAAATCAGTAAAGGGAAAAAACCACAGGATTTGACCAAGTTATAAAAACTCATTATATGTTGAATATTATAGAGGCCCCTTGTCCCACAAACGGGAAAGGGTTACAAGATTTTCAGATTACAGCGTCGTCTGACGGTGTCCGGTCAGCGGTGGTCTGCAGTGATTGGCGGTGGTCGACGACTGTCAATGACGGTCGGAGGTGATCGACGGAGGTCAAAAGTAATCGGCGGTGGTTATTGACGGTTGGTGGTGATCGATGATGATCGATGATGACAGAAATAATGTTGGACTTGAGCTCCTTCTCAAACCCTCCAGTTCTCTCCCAAGCATCCTCTCTCATATGAGGGGTGGGGCTCTATTTATAATGTTATGGGTGCAATTAATGCAGGAATATGAACTATTTTGATCGGACGGCCCAGAGAGCTTCCATCGATCGAATGGCTTTTGATGGACATTTGAGTGCCTTAACGATGTCGGAATTGAGCAATACTGAGATCGTTGGATTTGTCTTATCAAGACGCTCGATTCGACCACGAACTCGCTAGATTTGACATATTTTTGATCTTCCAAATGCCTCCGAAAATCCTCTAAGAGTGGTTTAATGATTTGATCCGGGTTTGATCTGACTCGAATTGGACTAATTCTTATATCATTGGGTCCGTATCATCGAGCCGGTCAGTTTGACCATAAATTTACTGAAATCGGAGTCATTGATGACTCTTATTTGAAGTTTGAATGCTTATTGTTCAAAAGATTATCTCAAAATTCGTGTTACACCTCGAGATTCGTGATTGATGATAAAAATTTATTGGTGGCGTATCAGTATTTATGTAAAAGTTGAAGCTTAGGTTTTAAATATGCAAAAATACATAGAAATTAAGTGGTACGTATGTATGTCTTCTCTAAAATAAAAATACAATAAATCAAAATGACAAAAAATAAACGAAGGTGCAATGACCGTGGGCCGGCCATATTAGCACAAAAATGAATGAGATAAGGCTACTACCGTGTAAAAGCTTGTACAAGCCAAAAACCTTTCTACGAATCCGGTCCCAACAGTTCAAAAAATATTTGGGGCAATCATATACATGGCACACAATTTTTATTTATTTACAAATCACTACCATACTTTCCAATTTACACAAATAACACTCAAATCTTTAATATCACACAAAAATAGCCCTACTATCACTTTAAAAATGTGAAATACTCGCTTTCTTATGCATAAATTTATAACACCAAATATCATGCATGTAAAAGATAGAAATTTAGATGCAAGATATGAAAAAAATTAAGTGTGCTACACCCACACATAAACATATGAATTTGCCATATTTATTTCGGCATTTCCAATCAAGTTTCTAATGAAGCAACAACATCATTTTCAAAAGCTAAATATGAGCATCAGAACCATATGAGCGCATACCAAGCATACAGAAGATGCACACACATGCACATACACACGAAAAAGTATTACTATAGTAGTGATTTGTAAATGTATATACCCCCACTCAAATCTTTCTCGAGTTCGGAGGCAAAATTACGTCCGGCCAACTGACACTATCCACCGAAAGAAGAAAAAAAAGAAACCCACGTATGCATGTATATATATATATATATGGGGAGAGAGAGAGAGAGATGGGCTGGGTGGTGTAGGTAGATAACATGTATAAATTAATCTTTATGTTTGGTTCATAACATAAAATTTTAAGAAGAATTACACACATATCACTGGATTCCAATGTATATACGTATCTAACATCTAAAAATTAAAATAATAATATTTTTTGTGTGATGAAAATCAAAATGGTAATAAATATAAAAGAATTCGGTGGTATGTACGTAACCAAGTTCCCCAAAATTTAATGCTCTGTCTCTCTCTCTTTCTCTCTCAGATTAACAAAACAATTTTACAGTTCCTCATGCTTACAGCAGAATCAGACTCAATCTCAGTGTTATACATTTAAAACCACTTAGAAAAGTCAGATTCAAAATGAAGCATTTGGAACGATAGAAACAATCCTAAACTCCTGTGGCTGCTGCTAATGAAATATAAATAATCTGTTCAAAATATCACAAAAAGCTCCAAGCACAGAAAAGCTAAAAGCATTTAAAAAAAAAAAACTATAAGGAACATAATAAATAAACTGCTTTTATATAAAGAGAAAGCAATTAACTTAAAAAACCTAAGCAAGAATGCCTAATCTGATAACAAATCTTTCATCTCTTTTACAGAAATTCATCCAACTTTTTGGATTTCTGAGTGGGCTTTTGAGGCCTGAAGTCTTCCAGTCGAAGATTTGACCCTCTCCGGATTTCATTTAGAACCGACTCACCTTTGTCTGCCTTAATGAACTCTAAGATGCCCAAAAGGATCTCTGAAGCGAGCCCAAACTCTACCAGGCCTCCTGGCTCTTCGCCACCTTCACGAATCAGTCCTCCAATCTCTTTTAGAGAAACCACATTTTCCACTATGATTTTACCGAAAATTTGGCCCAGAAATTCTGCAGCTTTAGGAGCATCGTTCATGGCATCCTCCAGTGAAGAGAGAACAGATTCAAACCTGTCCACAAAAATAAGATAAAACTTCGGGCTTGCTTGGGTGACTTTAAAAACAACAAAATATTTTATAGTAATACCAAACATATTTTATTTGAAGAAAAAATAAAAACCAAACAAAATAAAAATAAAAACAAATCCCAACCAGTCCCTTGATGAATCTGAAGAAATAAACAAAAGTAACCATTTCTCCAGCAAATTAGAAATTTGCATTCATACCCGGAGATCAGTTGAGTTCGACTAATTAAGGTAAAATGAGACTTGTTTAGGCTGACAAGAAGCTCGGCCAATAGATTTCTCTCCAAAATTTTCCTTTCGAAGGAGTCTGTCACCCACACAGACACCATGGAAGGATAGAAATGTGGTGCGTTTAGCTCTTTGATGCATGCAACAACCTCCCCCTCATCCTTGGCGCTGAAATAGAAAAAAAAAAAAAGTTCAATCAACAATAAGTTAATACTCACCTAATGCAAATCTAACAGTCCTGTTCATTGAAAACACAAATAATGTGTGATGATAATACTATAAGTTAGATTTACATGTATGTCGCTCAAATTCTATGTATTTACATATTGAACACCTAAACCTCAATTTTTAATTACACAACACCTTATCTATGCATGAAAAGATGTATTTCACTTTTTAAAAGTTAAAACAATATTGTTTTTTTATGTGAAATAAAATAGTTGGGTTTTGTAAATTTAAAAAGCAAATTTTAGGTGCAAGATATGTGAATACATAGGAATTGAGTGTAAATGCCCCATATATTAACTATCTAGATGCGGTGGTTTTTGCTTCTCAGTTACTTGTTGGATATAGCAAGACTATACTGATCATTCCGACAAGAACAGGATGTGTTCTCTAGTGTTTTCGTTACTGCAACAAATCATTTCGATGACAACCCTTGGATTCCTTAGTAATGGGATCTTCACGTTTACACTCATCCATAATATCAAGCAAATAAATGTTTAGTATAATTACATTGTTTCTTAATTTTTATTATGAAGTTTCAATTTCAGCAAATTGAAATATGCCCAATATGAATTGCATCCACAAGGATTTCAAAAAATCACCTGGGTGTTAGTTTTGCAAATAGCAATATTTCGAGTGACATGGACGTAATTATCCCTATATTTTATCATGTAGCCCACTATCATAACTAATGATGTGGATTCATGATCACATGAAAAGCCTATTTTTAGGGAAGAAAAAATGGATGGGACTTCAGCAAGGAACAGGATTACAGCAGTAGATTTCCTCTAGCAAATTCCAAATACAACTGATCTAAGAATCTCAAATGTTTATAAATCGAAAACTCTGAGATATATAACAAATAGTTTTTGATTCAATAAAATTTCTGATTCCAACTTTTGATCATATGTGATGTTTGATTTTATAATTCCTTCAAGTGCAACTGCCTAATTCCATGTGAAATCATCTCTATGTATTTGTATGACACTTAAATTATCTTCAATTCGGCAAGATTTCTTTTTAATCTAATTTCATCTAATTAACTTCTTATTGTTTCATTAGAATTATTGATTTTGTTGAAACTTAATGCAATTAGATTTTTAATCCTGGTAAAAAACTTCAACTATTTTGTTGATTTTTCATGATTCAAATTTTTCATTAGTTTCTTTATATTAAATTNCAATTATCTTCAATTCGGCAAGATTTCTATTTATATCTAATTTCATCTAATTATCTTCTTA
This sequence comes from Phalaenopsis hybrid cultivar, assembly GCA_002079205.1. NCBI lineage: Eukaryota > Viridiplantae > Streptophyta > Magnoliopsida > Asparagales > Orchidaceae > Phalaenopsis > Phalaenopsis hybrid cultivar. The sequence continues at coordinate 10,311 of JXCR01017735.1, forward strand.
TTGTTTCATTAGAATTATTGATTTTGTTGAAACTTAATGCAATTAGATTTTAATCGTGGTAAAAAACTTCAACTATTTTGTTGATTTTTCATGATTCAAATTTTTCATTAGTTTCTTTATATTAAATTAATCGTTTGCATTCTCATTGGTGTTCAGATTCCTATATATTTCAGTTCTCACCGAAACAAATGAGTTATTGTGTATTAAGTAGCAATGGATTTGTAAAACTTAGTTTCTTTTGTTTGGATTTACATCCAAAGTTGGTTATTTCCAATTCCCTAATTTAGTAACGATGCAATTCTCTCCTTTGAAATTCACTCTAGTTTATACTTATTGACAACACCGCTAACTAAACATCCTCTATTTTCCCTTTGGAAGTTGTCGATTTGTTAAAGTTCAATGTATGTGTATAAGAGAGGGAGAGANAGATGCAATTCTCTCTTTTGAAATTCACTCTTGTTTATACTTATTGACAACACTGCTAACTACACATCCTCTATTTTCCCTTTCGAAGTTGTCGATTTGTTAAAGTTCAATGTATGTGTATAAGAGAGGGGGAGAGAGAGAGAGAGGGAGATATACACACACAACATATATATTTGTAATTTATACAAGACTTTCAACTAGGCTTCAAGTTCGACTCCATAAATAAACAAGTCAAAATATATACCATAAAAGTTGGCTCATTTGCTTAACGAGTTGCGCTGAATTAAGAGTTGACCTCATTCAAACTCAACTCAATTACACGAATAACTGTTACGTTTAGTGGCCTAAATTTCACACGAGTCTCTAGTATTGCTTGGTGCATATATTCTTTTAGTTAGATGGTTGGGATCACAGCAAGTATTGTTGCGAGACTTTAGTCTTTCTAAAGGATTTTTTCGTGCTTCCGTTATATGTATTTTCCTTCTGTGTGTACTGTAGCAACACTCGAGCCTTTCCTAATGTGTGTTGTTCTCTTCCTCCATATTGCATGTCTTCCTAAAATTATGCATTTGAAATTGTTTCCTCACTTGGCATTGCATTGTAAGTATATGTTCAATTGCANGGCATTCACAAGGATTTCAAAAAATCACCTGGGTGTTAGTTTTGCAAATAGCAATATTTCGAGTGTCATGGACGTAATTATCCCTATATTTTATCATGTAGCCCACTATCATAACTAATGATGTGGATTCATGATCACATGAATAGCCTATTTTTAGGGAAGAAAAAATGGATGGGACTTCAGCAAGGAACAAGATTACAGCAGTAGATTTCCTCTAGCAAATTCAAAATACAACTGATCTAAGAATCTCAAATGTTTATAAATCGAAAACTCTGAGACATATAACAATTAGTTTTTGATTCAATAAAATTTCTGATTCCAGCTTTTGATCCTATGTGATGTTTGATTTTATAATTCCTTCAAGTGCAACTGCCTAATTCCATGTGAAATCATCTCTATGTATTNAGGTTGGAAAAGCAAAAAAAAGTAGTGAAGAAAGATCGTACGAAGGAGAATGGATCGGATAAGAGCCAGCAAAACGTATCAAGGTAACTTTGTTTGTTGTTTCTTAGTCCTTAATAAAATCTCTATAACATCATACAACGGCTAAAATAATATTCTAAAATAACCACAATTTTAGTTATTGAGGGGATATTGGGTTTTTTTGTCAAATAACTCCAAAAATAACTCCAAAATAAGCCCCAAAATTATGGTGTTATTTTTAGGGTTTATGGGGTGTTGTTCCATTGTTTTATATGTGTTATTTCTTTTTCTATTGTGTTATTTTTGGATTAATATGGTGTTATTATGATTCTGGTGATAATATGATGTCATTATGTCTCTATGATGTTAATATGGTGTCATTATGCTTCTAATACGTTTCTATTCATTTAGGTTTTTGAACCAAAAGGCCATGAATTATAGATGTCGTCCATCAGCAGTTAGAGATGCTCTTGATAAGGTTCGGTCTACCATTTCTGAGGAGACATGGAATAATTTGAAAGCGATAACTCCCTCTGTACCCTCAAGATCATATCCAAACCATGCACATATTGAAATGTTGGGATATTGATTGAATGATTTTCAATATGTGCGGGAAAAAGTTAAAATTAGATCCAGATCAAGTTGTCATGCTCAACAACTAAATGTTCCCTCTTGTGTAGTGGATGCTGGACAAATAATAAGTGACCTATTGAATGTTACACTATGGGAGACTTCTATTCCATTTGATAATCTATTTCTAAAGTTTTTGTTGTTAAATTTATTTTTTTCCTTCAAGCAAATTTAGTGTGGTCAAAGGCCTTTACACGATCTGTGAGAATGTCCATAATTTTTTTTTTCATTTAATTGGTCTACTACGATATGTGAATTCCTCATTGAGCAAGTCAATGTCTGCTTCATTAAAATAAAGAGAGACCAACCATTTGGATACATGAATGATTTTTTTCTTCTAACGGTTAGTGTCTTGTATTTCCATCTAAAAAGTTTCCTAATGTGTTTTGGTCATATCAAATAGTGATTTATCTACGTTTTACACAGCTCTAGTTTTATGAGCACACATTTTTGGTCGTCCCCATTGCTCCTGATGCCAGATCTCGCATAGTGAGGTGGCCTATAAGTCTGAGCTAGAACCCATCACATATTCATACAGCCTTTAAGAGGCTAAACCCTGCACAGGTGAGTCATTTATCTCATAATCCCTTGAATATGTTATTTTGGTTTATGATACTCTCTTGTAAGTATTATTTTGGTTTATGTTGACATTGTTTCTCTGAAATGCTTTGCCGGTTTTTGTGTTTTTTTGCGGATTTAACAGAGGATGATTCCCATATACTAGCCCTTCCAGTTGAAGGAACATCCAGTCATATGATCAGAATCCCACAACATGAAGTTCACTTCATAACGCATTCATCAAATTTTTTTTATGTTAATCATGTTGTTTCATATCACATCAGCCCGCAACAAACACATATACATACGGGCAATAATATTGAATTAGAAGAAATATACCATATAATTAGAGATCAATAGAGCTTTTTTTTTTTTTACTTTCAAGAATATGTAAACACCCGTTTTACTAGTTGAGATAGCAAAATGTCAGAGTTACATTTTCAAGCGAATAGATTAGAGGAGAGAGAAAAATAAAACTGAAGATATTTGCAATAAAAAGGGTACATGAATCCTCAATTGGCAGTTTGATCTAAAGGGTTAAGGCCAAAGCAAATAAAAAAAAAGAGGAAATTAAATACCACATGTACAATAGTACCACAGACAAAAAGAAAACCAATAAAGAAAGTAGATAAGCTTTCCAAATGTTCATTAGATGTTTTACTTGCACAGATTGAAAAATCAGAAGAAATAATAGATGAGTTTGTTTCACAATAACCAATAATAACATACTCATTACAGACAATTAAAGAACAGCTCATTACAGACCCTGAAGATGTAAATAAAGAGGATGAGAAAAAAAACAGTACATTACAGAAACCCAAGATGTAAAAAGAGAGGAAGATGAGCAAGACCAAGTTAGGGCAGGAGCTCAAGATGTACATATAAAGGAAGAGCAAAAACAACTCATTCCATAACATCAAGATACAAATAAAAAACATGAGCATGACTCAGTCCCAGAAAATGTTGATGAATATCCTACACCATATGTTGTCCCAGCTCACCCATCCCTGATAAGGAATGCAATAAAACCTACTCTTGATTAGTTTCCTATACTATACGTTGTCATTATATATGAAGAGTTATTGGTTTTGTAGGTGCGTCTGCATCATTAGTGATCGATTTTTCTGCTAAAATCAAGTTCCACCTCACATGCTGGAAGTAATCGATCAATGTTGTAGTATATACATTGTCATGTGAGTAAACAACGATGTTTTTTTTTTCTGCATTACTTTGGTATACAATTCTATCAAAAATTATATGTTTGAAATGCAGGGATAATCTTATAATAAGAGAGGGACATGTTGGAATAAGTCGAGGTTGCATTGAGAATATATTGAATAATGGTCGGTTAGCAAATGAGCAAGTAAATTGCTTTGCAATAATAATAGACTCAAATCACCCCAATTATTTAGATCGTACGTATATGTGTCTCCATTTTATTGGAAAAATATTGCAATTCAAGTGATTTGCAGTGCATTTAATCACATCCACCTAGTATAAAAGTTTAGGAACCATAATGTTTTCTTTATGCAGATGTACAGAAATAAAAACTCTAAAGCGTTTGTTCAGCACATAACGAAGGATACAATTAAAAATATTGAGTTTATTTTGATACCGCTTATTAATAATCGACATTGGACACTAATGGTTGGGGAATTGAAGAACTGCATATGGAGATTGTATGACTCATTACCTAACAGAATGCATATATCAATCACCCACGACGTCGTAAGAACACTTAGCACAATATCATTCATTTTTGAAGCAATTTTAATATGATGTCATTGATTTGATATGCCTTCATTGATTTAATTCAAAATTTTAAAAAATAGAATAAACATCTAGTGGGGCATGTCGGGGGAGCTTTTAGGAGTGACTGGCGAGTTGTTATAGCGAAACGCATTCCGGTCCAAACAATAGCTTTGATTGTGGTGTGTTCATATGTAAATATATTGAAACACTTGTACAAATAGATAGAACTGGTTGGAGGGCTAAATTTGGATGGCAGAATCATATGTCATTATTTAGAGCAGAAATTGTATATGAAAAGCGTAAAATTGTATTGTCTTAAACATGATTGCAAGTATTGCATTTTTTATCATACGGACATTAATTGGAGTTTCTTACATTTTTAAGGTTTTATCATTCAGATTTTGTCCTTTTATGCATCAGCATTTTAATCAATAGTTTCTATAAACCTATTATTCATGTTCTTTTAAGCTTGTCTTTATTTTTTGATGAAAAAAATTATATCGCTGAACTCCTATATATTTACATATTTAATACATATAGTGCTCTCCTTCTTACACTAGTGCTCTTTATGAGTAACTTCTGCGTATTTTGCTATTTTGGTTACTGGTACAAATTCAAGAGGGGATCATGTGTTATTAATGCCAAGATAACCTCCGATAACACTGGACGATAAACTCAAATAACCCTGGTACAAATTCAGGACGTGAATAAACCCGCATTTCGGCGTCAATAACCTGCAAATTAACTCAAATAACCCCTCCCGTAATGTCGAGAAGACCGTCAATAACCCCACGTTTCAGCTTCAATAACGCGCTTCGGCTTCAATAACCCCGTCGTTTTGCCTCAATAACCCCACGCAAAAACAACTGAAATAAATTTTGAATAACCGTTCAATAACACAGTAATAACCCCAAAAGACAACGCAATTTACTGGGGTTATTGCGGAGTTATTTTTTGGTTATTGGAGATTTTCAGCGGAGGTTATTAAGGCGTTGGACTGTGGGTTTATTGGGGGATTATTGCAGGATTTTTTTGGGGTTATTGCGAAATTCATGTGGCGTTATTGATGAGTTATTTTCGGTTTCGATGTTATATATGTATATATATATATA
>JXCR01017735.1:25828-56943 GCA_002079205.1 Phalaenopsis hybrid cultivar
ATGCTACTACTCCGTTTGTCAATCCGAGAAGCTCCAGGAGACCTATCGATTAACCTTCCAGTACTAAAATTTGGTTCGCGTTTTATGCCAACAGAAGTAAGATTCAATACATGTGCTATGTCTGGGCCATTTTCAAAACCTTCAGGAAGATCATTGCACTGCTGCGAAAAGGCCAATAAGAAATCCCTGGAGTATTTCTTTCTACCAGAAGACTGATTACCCTGGTCATTTTGGTTCTGCTTTTCTGCGTCATTATCTGAGGCTCTCAATTTTGGAATGGATGCATCAGCTGCTTCCTCCCAGTCTTGAACTTCAGCTTTATACTGTCCATCTTCCTCAACAGAAGTTGCAACCTTACTGCAACCTTGAGATGTGTCATTCTTCGATTCTGCTGTTGAACATCTGCTATCAGTTTCTGAGGTGCTGACAGTAGCATCATGTGTTTCTTTAGTGGTCTTATATGCATTATACAAATCAGAAGCACCAGCAGCATCAGCCTTGGAAAGAACTTCCCTTATTTTCTTCTTTCTGTTAGTCTTGCCTTTAGTTGGCTCAGGCTTGTCCTTCAACTCCAAAATCATCACTCTTGGCACTCCATTAGACTGATCCGAAAATTCCTCTTTCATGTTCTGTTCAACTTCAGAGCAAACTTGAGGAATGGAAATTGTTTCTGGTTGTAACGTAGCAAATTCATTAACATCAATCTCCTTATTGCAAGCTAATTCACAATCAGTTGTTGCAGAGCCTACGGGAATGGTGGACGAGACCTGATCAAAAAGCCCTGCAGCAGACTCTTTGTTGTCAGAAGATGAAGTGGAAGGGATGCTAGAGTTTCTTGTCCTCTCAACCTCAGAGTTAATTCCCTCAGATGTATCAAGCTCAGCACCACTTTTCCTCTCAACCTCAGAGTTAATTCCCTCAGAAGTATCAAGCTCAGCACCAATGATATTTTCAGGCCTCTGTACAGATTCCGTAGGGTAAACAGCACTTTCTTTGGCAGAATTACTATCTAATAAAACAACATCAGATGCTTCACCTCCAAGTTTCTGTGCTGCTACTAAATTCTCTTGTGTCGGTCCATTGAGAACAGAACTAGGCGTTTCAGATACAATCCCAGTGGCACTGAGGATTGAAGAAACTGATGTTTGTGGTTTTTCTGCCTCCTTATGAAAGTGTTTATGCCAAGCAACCTCAACATGATCAGCACCTTGATCAGCATTCTCCAATGAAAATACAGGAGGGCCAGAAGTTCTCATAACATCAGTATTCAAAACTGATCTATAATTTCTACCTTCTGCATCAGTAGAAAGCAACCTAGTGGTAGAACTGGGTGAATCAGCGGTTGGAGCACTTGGAATGCTTGCAAAATCACTGGAAACTGATTTGGATGTACCATTGTCATTATAAGCTCCAATTATATCCTGATCATTTGAAAAACATCGAGCTCAGCATGCATTAAATTAATCAAATAAATAAATAAATATTCCCTTTTTAAATAGAGAATAATTAGACAAGTGAAGAAAGTACCTGCTGTAGTTGAGAAAGTCTAGGCTCCCTTTCACTTGACATGTTCTGGAGATCCATAATGGATTCTAAACTTTTCTTAGCCTCATTTTTCTGTCCATCAGTTTCCAACATAACAGACAAAGAATCCCCAACAGAATGCAATGATTGAGGCACTTCAGTTCTATTAATTTCAGTTGAAGCTATTAAAGAAACTGTGGATATGGCTTTATCACTTTCAACTGAAGAAACACTTCCTGATAGTTCATAAATTGGGTTCTGAAGTATTACACTACTTTCTAAATCAATCTTATTATTCTTCTGGCAGGGAACAGATGAAGCATCCCCTTGTAATGTTGAAAGCTTTGTTGGCTCTGGTTTGGCAGCAGGCAAGCTAACCCTTACTGATGATTTACCAGTCTTCTCTGAAATAGGAAGCGCAGTTGGTTTAATTGTCACTTGGACAGGAGCTGACAATGTGGCAGAGAATGATGACCCTTCTGAGTGCACTGCTTCTCCCAAACTATGTAATGGAGGTGGAGGCCCTGCTCTGCCACCAAGTGTGTGATTAAGAGAGGACGGTGGATTCATGAATGAAATAGCTTGCCCATTTTGACTGACTGGATAGCCATACCTAACAGCCGGAGCACCAGTCGGCATCTGAGTACTCGTCATATGAAGAGAAGATGGAGGGAAAAAGATTTGTGAAGGTGATTTGTAATAGTTTATCTGGTGAGAAGGACTAAAAGATGGAAGAGGCTGAGATTGAGAAGAAACATTTTGAAGTTGCCTTTGCCCGGTGGTGCCAGCATCTATGTGTGAATCGCTCCTTTTATCAAGTTTAAGCTCCTCATGGGTATCAGGATGAGTTATTTTCACAGCCCTTCTTTGAGTGCCGAACTGAGGCTGTTTTTGAGGAAACTGAGGGACAATACCAATTCCCATGCCACCTAATTGAGAGGGCATTTGGTGACCTAATTGAGGGGTAAATCCCAAGCCATGGCCCTGATGCATTATTGCCTGAGGTTGCAATGGATGAGACTGGATGTTAGGGACAAACAACTGATGAGGAACGTGTGTGACATTTCCTGCAGGTAATGCCATTGGCATCTGTAACGAGCTCGCTACAACACTTTGTGACGGCAATGGTGGATTGGGACCATTAAACTGAAAATGAATCTGAGGCTGTTGAAAGGAAACAGGTATTGGCATTACATTTGAAGGAAGAACAGAAGGACGTGTTGTTGTTGTGTTAGGATGCTGAGCAGATGGAATGGTTGCATGAATCTCCCTCTTTGTCTGAATGGGAGAATGAGTCCCTCCATTGTTAGGTTTATTGACACCTTCAACAACTTTCTTTGGTTGCTGCTTTTCCTGTTTCTGCTGCTGCTGTGGTTTTGGAATAGAGGGTATAGGCAATGTAGGCACAGCCCTAAATGAATCATGGCGGGCCTGAGTAAATAAGATTAAACAAATGAGTTTATACAGATAATACCTATAAATAAATGTTAGAACAATTATCATGATAAGAGCAACTGGATTGAGAAAAAAAGGCTAAATTGCACACCAAAAAATCCAGTCTATTGTGATACCTGCTGATGTGTATTAATGCTATGAGATGCATGCCTAAGAAAAAATTTTGAATCAACAAGCAATTTAAGGTATTAAGAATATCTCTTCGGGAAAGAGAGGTTTTTCATGCATAAGCACCTAGAAAAAGTAAATAAATTATAGAGAATTGAACTGATTGCGGATCTTTCTAAAAACAGCCTGGTGAGATTATGTATGAACAAACCTGATCACGTTTCTGTTCATCAAGATTTGGTGGAGCTGAAGTTGTTCGAGCAGGAATCTACATTAATCAAGATGAATCGCCCCTCACATGAATTAAAAATAAATAAAAAAGAAAAAAATTAAAGAATGCCAACAAGAAAGTAAAAGACAATACCTGCATGCCATTTACAATGCCAGGATTGATGGTTCCAAACTGAAGAAAAGCTCCAAATGTATCACCTGAAATAAATTTAGGGAAAAACAATATAAATAACAGCAACGTTTAACCTGCAAAATTTGAGAAGACTGGCAAAACTTATCACAAACCATCGAGTACACACATAAGCAATGTAAAGCTTAAGACAATTACCAACTAACGAACTATTGGTTATGCAAGTAGAATTCTGAATGAAACTTTGAAGGCCAGAAACACAGAAACAAAACTAAATACAAAGTTTGAAAACCTTTAGTTTGGGCAGACGATCCAGCAGCATCAGAAACAGCATGAGGCATAGCACCCACAGATTTAGGAGCTGCTCTGCCAATTTTCTGATTATTAGGTGGATCTTCTGGTTTAACATCAACAATTGCAGACCTAGCAGAGGACCCTATAAAAACCACACAAGTTAGCAATCAACAATTGCACTAAGAACGGTTTAAATAAATAAACTTTCCTAAATTCATAAATGAGCGGCTAGCAAAAACCATACCATTAGAAAGGACCGTAGAATAAGCTCCGTCATTTCCAGTTCTGTATGCGGCATTTGAGTTGGAGCNGGAGATACACACACACACAACATATATATTTGTAATTTATACAAGACTTTCAACTAGGCTTCAAGTTCGACTCCATAAATAAACAAGTCAAAATATATACCATAAAAGTTGGCTCATTTGCTTAAAGAGTTGAGCAGAATTAAGAATTGACCTCATTCAAACTCAACTCAATTACACGAATAACTGTTACGTTTAGTGGCCTAAATTTCACACGAGTCTCTAGTATTGCTTGGTGCATATATTCTTTTAGTTAGATGGTTGAGATCACAGCAAGTATTGTTGCTGGACTTTAGCCTTCCTACAGGAGTTTTTCGTGCTTCCGTTGTATGTATTTTCCTTCTGTGTGCACTGTAGCAACACTCGAGCCTTTCCTAATGTGTGTTGTTCTCTTCCTCCATATTGCATTGTAGCTACTTCAGTCTTCCTAAAATTATGCATTTGAAATTGTTTCCTCACTTGGCATTGCATTGTAAGTATATGTTCAATTGCTACAACTTCCTTCTTTAAAAGGTTGAAAGCTTGCTAATTGAGGTTTCTTTCTTTCTCGACATGGTATTGTAAGCTAGATAAGCAATAATGTGCAGTCAAATCTAATTTTACTTAAAAAACTATACTTCTTGAATGCTCTTGCAATGATGTATTGAATGTATAAGAAATATAATTGAAACATAAGTTCATGTTGATTGTGTTGAATCAAAATCAGCACTTACATTAGAATATAATTATCAACCAAGAATTGGAATTAAAATTGAAATTAAAGAATGAGAGTGAAATCATATAGGAATCACAATTTGNTATTGTGTTGAATCAAAATCAGCACTTACATTAGAATATGGATATCAACCAAGAATTGGAATTAAAATTGAAATTAAAGAATGAGAGTGAAATCATATAGGAATCACAATTTGAGCCAAAATTAAGACTGAAATAAAAAAAATAGGTTGAACATCCAAGTTAAATTCAGTCAAATCCTGGAAAACAAAATTTATGAATAAAACCTGAAATTCAATCTTGAAATTGAATTCAAGTGTGACTAATAATTTTGAATCTAAATTTGAAATAAACATTAAATTTGATTTTGAAATTGACAAAAAGATCATACTGAATCTAAATAGAATCTTAGCTGTGAATTTAAAATTCTAATGTAAGCTGAATTTATTTTTGAAACTGAACCAAAATTACAAATCAAATATGATTTAATCAAGAATATGAAAGCGAACAAAACAAATTTTTGATGGTGGACAACTCAATTAAACAAAATGATTTAATTCCTAATGAAGTTTCTGATGGAAAATATTTCTACCAATAAAATTGAAACTGGTTTTTTTTTCCTTTTTTATCACTTTCTTAATTTCCAAACTCAAAAAGAGGGAAAATTTTTTTGTCCGGCCTCCAGACGTAGCTCTATGTCTGGAGTCCTATCAATTGGTCATGTGGTATTGCGGTCCCACTGAATTAAAAACGTAAAAAGCAGCTGATTTTACGTGTGAACCAGACCGAATCAGGGTTATTGGGGTTATTACAGCGTTATTAGAGTGATTGTGCGGGGGGTTATTGGGGGGTTTTTTTCAAATGTTATTGCAGTATTAAGATTTCTTCTGACGTTATTGAAGTGGTTCTGCGGGAGTTATTGTGATGGTTTTGCGGGGATTATTAAGGGGTTATTGAGGGATAATTTGAGGAATATTGTGGTGGTTCTGTCGGGGTTATTGCGGGGTTATTAGAGGGGGTTATTGATACATTATTGATTGTTAGTGTGGGTTATTGTGGTGATTTTTTCGGGGGTTATTGGGGTGTTATTTTGTGTTTATTCAAGGGTTAGTGGAGGATTATATAAGTGGTTCTGCGGGTCTTGTTGGAATGGTTCTTGTGGGGTTGGAGGGTTATTGGAAAGTTTTTTTTTTATTAAAATTTTAACATTTGAAAAGCCTGTCATGCCTATCATAACAACTTAAAAGGCGTCGTTTCNTTATGAAAGCGAACAAAACAACTCAATTGAACAAGCTGATTTAATTCCTAGTGAAATTTCTAATGGAAAATATTTCTACCAATAAAATTGAAACTGATTTTTTTTTCTTTTTTTATCACTTCCTTAATTTCCAAACTCAAAAAGAGGGAAAAATTTTTTGTCCGGCGTCCGGACGTAGCTCTACGTCTAGAGTCCTATCAAAATTGTCATGTGTTATTGCGCTCCCACTGAATTAAAAACGTAAAAACGGTTGATTTTAAGCGTGAACCGGACCGAATCAGGGTTATTGGGGTTATTACAGCGTTATTAGAGTGATTGTGTGGGGGGTTATTGGGGGCTTTTTTTCAAATGTTATTGTGTGTGTGTGTGGGTGGGGGGGGGAGTGGGGTGAGGTTGGAGTGTGAGGGGGTTATTGGAGAGGTTCGGTGGGGGTTAGTGGAGGTTATTTGGGGGTTATTAAGGTTTATTCTGACTTTATTGAAGTGGTTCTGCGGGGGTTATTGCGATGGTTTTGCGAGGATTATTAGGGGGTTATTGAGGGGTAATTTGAGGCATATTGCGGTGGTTCTGCCGGGGTTATTAGAGCGGGTTATTGGGGCATTATTGAAGGTTATTGTGTGGGTTATAGTGGTGATTCTGTCGGGGGTTATGGGGGTGTTATTTTGTGTTTATTCAAGGGTTAGTGGAGAAGTATTTAAGTTGTTTTGCGGGGCTTGTTGGACTGGTTCTCGTGGGGTTGGAAGGTTATTGGGAAGTTTTTTTTTATTAAAATTTTAACATTTGAAAAGCCTGTCCTGCCTATCATAACAAATTAAAAGTCGTCGTTTCGATTCTCAAACATTCATTTTTGAAAGAAAGGGCTAGGGTTTCGCATTGGCTGGTGAGCTAGGGTTTTCTTATTCGTCCTTCATTTTCTGATAGGGCTTTGCATTGTATCCTTTGAAGCAAGATTAAAATGGAAGACACGAATGTGCGGATGAGGCGAGGTTGGAAAAGCAAAAGAAAGTAGCGAAGAAAGATCGTGAGAAGGAGAATGGATCGGAAGCCAGCAAAACGTATCAAGGTAACTTTGTTTGTTGTTTCTTAGTCCTCAATAAAATCTCTATAACATCATACAATGACTAAAATAATATTCTAAAATAACCCCCATAGTTTTAGTTATTGAGGGGATATTGGGTTTTTTTTTGTCAAAATAACTCCAAAAATAACTCCAAAATAAGCCCCAAAATTATGGTGTTATTTTTAAGGTTTATGGGGGTGTTGTTCCATTGTTTTATATGTGTTATTTCTTTTTCTATTGTGTTCTTTTGGCATTAATATGGTGTTATTATGATTCTGGTGATAATATGATGTTATTATGTCTTTCTAATGTTAATATGGTGTCATTATGCTTCTAATACGTTTCAATTCATTTAGGTTTTTGAACCAAAGGGCCATGAATTATAGATGTCATCCATCAACAGTTAGAGATGTTCTTGATAAGGTTCGGTCTACCATTTCTGAGGAGAAATGGAATAATTTGAAAGCGATGACTATGGTTCAATTTTTTGAATTCCCTCTATACCCTCAAGATCATATCCAAACCATGCACATATTGAAATGTTGAGATATTGATTGAATGATTTTCAATATGTGCGGGAAAAAGTTAAGATTTGATCCAGATCAAGTTGTCATGCTCAACAGCTAAATGTTCCCTCTTGTGTCGTGGATGTTGGACAAATAAAAAGTGACATATTGAATGTTACACTATGGGAGACTTCTATTCCATTTGATAATCTATTTCTAAAGTTTTTGTTGTTAAATTTATTTTTTCCTTCAAGCAAATTTAGTGTGGCCAAATGCCTTTACTCGATCTGTGAGAATGTCCATAATTATTTTTTCATTTAATTGGTCTGCTACGATATGTGAATTCCTCATTGAGCAAGTTAATGTCTGCTTCATTAAAATAAAGAGAGACCAACCATTGGATACATAAATGGTTTTTTGCTTCTAACGGTTAGTGTCCTGTATTTCCATCTAAAAAGTTTCCTAATGTGTTTTGGTCATATCAAATAGTGATTTATCTATGTTTTACACAGCTCTAGTTTTATGAGCACACATTTTTGGTCGTCCCCATTGCTCCTGATGTCAGACCTCGCATGGTGAGGTGGCCTATAAGTCTGAGCCAGAAACCATCACATATTCATACAGCCTTTAAGAGACTAAACCCTGCACAGGTGAGTCATTTATCTCATAATCACTTAAGATGTTATTTTGGTTTATGATACTGTCTTGTAAGTATTATTTTGGTTTATGTTGACATTGTTTCTCTGAAATGCTTTGCCGGTTTTTGAGTTTTTTGTGGATTTAACAGAGGATGAGCACCATATACTGGCCCTTCCAGTTGAAGGAACATCGAGTCATATGATCAGAATCCCACTACAGGAAGTTCACTTCATAACACATTCATCCAATTTTTTTTATGTTAATCATGTTGTTTCATATCACATCAGCCCTCAACGAACACATATACACACAGGCAATAATATTGAATTAGAAGAAATATACCATATACTTAGAGATCAATAGAGCTTTTTTTTTACTTTCAAGAATATGTAAACACCCGTTTTACTAGTTGAGATAGCAAAATGTCAGAGTTACATTTTCAAGCGAATAGATTAGAGGAGAGAGAAAAAAATAAAACTGAAGATATTTGCAATAAAAAGGTTACATGAATCCTCAATTGGCGGTTTGATCTAAAGGGTTAAGGACAGAACAAATAGAAAAAAGAGGAAATTAAATACCACATGTACAACACTACCACAGACGAAAAGAAAACCAATAAAGAAAGTGGATAAGCTTTCCAAATGTTCATTAGATGTTTTATTTGCACAGATTGAAAAATCGGAAAAAATAATAGATGAGTCTGTTTTACAAGAACCAATAATAACAGACTCATTACAACCAATTACAGAACAGCTCATTACAAACCCTTAAGATGTAAATAAAGAGGATGAGAAAAAAAAACAGTACATTACAGAAACCCAAGATATAAAAAGAGAGGAAGATGAGCAAGACCAAGTTAGGGCAGGAGCTCAAGATGTACATATAAAGGAAGAGCAAAAACAACTCATTCCATAACATCAAGATACAAAATAAAAAACATGAGCATGACTCAGTCCCAGAAGATGTTGATGAATATCCTACACCATATGTTATCCCAGCTCACCCATCCCTGATAAGGAATGCAATAAAACCTACTCTTGATTAGTTTCCTGTACCATATGTTGTCATTATATATGAAGAGTTATTGGTTTTGTAGGTGCGTCCGCATTATTAGTGATCGATTTTGCTGCTACAGATCAAGTTCCACCTCACATGCTGGAAGTAATCGATCAATGTTGCAGTATATACATTGTCATGTGAGTAAACAACGATGTTTTTTTTTTCTGCATTACTTTGGTATACAATTCTATCAAAAATTATATGTTTGAAATGCAGAGATAATCTTATAATAAGAGAGGGACATGTTGGAATAAGTCGAGGTTGCATTGAAAATATATTGAATAATGGTCAGTTAGCAAATGAGCATGTAGATTGCTTTGCAATAATAATGGAAATAATAGACTCAAATGACCCCAATTATTTAGATCGTACGTATACGTGTCTCCACTTTATTGGATAAATATTGCAATTCAAGTTATTTGCAGACCTAGTATAAAAGTTTAGGAACCATAATGTTTTCTTTATGCAGATGTACAAAAATAAAAACTCTAAAGCGTTTGTTCAGCACATAACGAAGGATACAATTAAAAATATTGAGTTTATTTTGATACGCTAATTAATAATCGACATTGGACACTAATGGTTGAAGAATTGAAGAACTGCAAATGGATATTGTATGACTCATTACCTAACAGAATGCATATATCAATCACCATGCTGGAAGTAATCAATCAATGTTGGGTTTTGTAGGTGCGTCCGCATTATTAGTGATCGATTTTTCTGCTAGAGATCAAGTTTCACCTCACATTCTGGAAGTAATCGATCAATGTTGTAGTATATACATTGTCATGTGAGTAAACTACGCTGTTTTTTTTTTCTGCATTACTTTGGTATACAATTTTATCAAAAATTATATGTTTGAAATGCAGGGATAATCTTATAATAAGAGAGGGACATGTTGGAATAAGTCGAGGTTGCATTGAGAATATATTGAATAATGGTCAGTTAGTAAATGAGCATGTAAATTGCTTTGCAATAATAATGGAAATAATAGGCTCAAATCACCCCAATTATTTAGATCGTACGTATACGTGTCTCCACTTTATTGGATAAAAATTGCAATTCAAGTGATTTGCAGTGCATTTAAACACATCCACCTAGTATAAAAGTTTAAAAACCATAATGTTTTCTTTATGCAGATGTACAGAAATAGGAACTCTAAAGCGTTTGTTCAGCACATAACGAAGGATACAATTAAAAGTATTGAGTTTATTTTGATACCGCTAATTAATAATCGACATTGGACACTAATGGTTGGGGAATTGAAGAACTGCAAATGGATATTGCATGACTCATTACCTAACAGAATGCATATATCAATCACCCACGACGTCGTAAGAACACTTAGCACAATATCATTCATTTTTTAGGCACTTTTAATATGATGTCATTGATTTAATATGCCTTCATTGATTTAATTCAAAATTTAAAAAAATAGATTAAACGTCTAGTGGGGGATGTCGGGGGAGCTTTTAAGAGTGACTTACGAAAATGGCGAGTTGCTATGGCGAAAGGCATTCCGATCCAAACAATAGCTTTGATTGTGGTGTGTTTATATGTAAATATATTGAAACACTTGTACAAATAGATAGAACTGGTTGGAGGGATAAATTCGGATGGCATGATCATATGTCATTATTTAGAGCAGAAATTGTATATGAAAAGTGTAAAATTGCGTTGTCTTAAACATGATTGCAAGTATTGCATTTTTTATCATACGGACATTAATTGAAGGAGTTTCTTACATTTTTTATGTTTTATCATTCATATTTTATCCTTTTATGCATCAGCATTTTGATCAATAGTTTCTATAAACCTATTATTCATGTTCTTTTAAGATTGTCTTTTTTTTATGAAAAAAATTATTTATGCAAAATTTGCATACATATCGCTGAACTCCTATATATTTACATATTTAATACATATAGTGCTCTCTTTCTTACACTAGTGCTCTTTGCTTTTGGAGTTGGATATGTAGAATCATTTTATCAATATATTTTTTCTTGCTAGTTGCCTTTGAAGATGAAGTAACTTCTGCGTATTTTGCTATTTTGGTTACTGGTACAAATTCAGGAGGGTATCATGTGTTATTAATGCCAAGATAACCTCCGATAACCCTGGACGATAAACTCAAATAACCCTGGCACAAATTCAGTTGGTGAATAAACCCGCATTTCGGCGTCAATAACCTGCAAATTAACTCAAATAACCCCTCCCGTAATGCCGAGAAGTCCGTCAATAACCCCGCGTTTCGGCTTCAATAACCCCACCGTTTTGCCTCAATAACCCCACGCAAAACAACTGAAATAAATTTTGACTAACCCTTCAATAACGCAGTAATAACCCCAAAAGACATCGCAATTTACTGGGGTTACTTGGGGTTATTGCGGAGTTATTTTTGGGTTATTGGAGATTTTCGGCAGAGGTTATTAAGGCGTGGACTGTGGGTTTATTGGGGGATTATTGCAGGATTGTTTTGTAGTTATTGTGAAATTCATGTGGGGTTATTGATGAGTTATTTTCAGTTTCGATGTTATATATATACACATATATATAATAGAGGCAAGGGAAAATAAAAAATTAATTTTAAATTATAAATAAATAAATAAATTTTCTTAGATTGTTAAGATAAGATCAATTTTTATGTTAACATCTCAAGTATANTTAACTGAGAAGCAAAAACCACTGCATCAAGATAATTAATATATGGGGCATTTACACTCAATTTCTATGTATTTACATATCATTGTTTTTATGGTTTTTTCACATAAAAACAATATTGTTTTAACTTTTAAAAAGTGAAATACATCTTTTCATGCATAGATAAGGTGATGTGTGGTTAAAAATTGAAGTTTAGGTGTTCAATATGTAAATACATAGAATTTGAGCGAAATGTAAATCTACCTTAAAGTATTATCATCACACATTATTTGTGTTTTCAATGAACAGGACTGTTAGATTTGCATTAGGTGAGTCTTAACTTATTGTTGATTGAACCTTTTTTTTTTATTTCAGCGCCAAGGATGAGGGGGAGGTTGTTGCATGCATCAAAGAGCTAAACGCACCACATTTCTATCCTTCCATGGTGTCTGTGTGGGTGACAGACTCCTTCGAAAGGAAAATTTTGGAGAGAAATCTATTGGCCGAGCTTCTTGTCAGCCTAAACAAGTCTCATTTTACCTTAATTAGTCGAACTCAACTGATCTCCGGGTATGAATGCAAATTTCTAATTTGCTGGAGAAATGGTTACTTTTGTTTATTTCTTCAGATTCATCAAGGGACTGGTTGGGATTTGTTTTTATTTTTATTTTGTTTGGTTTTTATTTTTTCTTCAAATAAAATATGTTTGGTATTACTATAAAATATTTTGTTGTTTTTAAAGTCACCCAAGCAAGCCCGAAGTTTTATCTTATTTTTGTGGACAGGTTTGAATCTGTTCTCTCTTCACTGGAGGATGCCATGAACGATGCTCCTAAAGCTGCAGAATTTCTGGGCCAAATTTTCGGTAAAATCATAGTGGAAAATGTGGTTTCTCTAAAAGAGATTGGAGGACTGATTCGTGAAGGTGGCGAAGAGCCAGGAGGCCTGGTAGAGTTTGGGCTCGCTTCAGAGATCCTTTTGGGCATCTTAGAGTTCATTAAGGCAGACAAAGGTGAGTCGGTTCTAAATGAAATCCGGAGAGGGTCAAATCTTCGACTGGAAGACTTCAGGCCTCAAAAGCCCACTCAGAAATCCAAAAAGTTGGATGAATTTCTGTAAAAGAGATGAAAGATTTGTTATCAGATTAGGCATTCTTGCTTAGGTTTTTAAAGTTAATTGCTTTCTCTTTATATAAAAGCAGTTTATTTATTATATTCCTTATAGTTTTTTTTTTTAAAATGCTTTTAGCTTTTCTGTGCTTGGAGCTTTTTGTGATATTTTGAACAGATTATTTATATTTCATTAGCAGCAGCCACAGGAGTTTAGGATTGTTTCTATCGTTCCAAATGCTTCATTTTGAATCTGACTTTTCGAAGTGGTTATAAATGTATAACACTGAGAATGAGTCTGATTCTGCTGTAAGCATGAGGAACTGTAAAATTGTTTTGTTAATCTGAGAGAGAGAGAGAGAGAGAGAGAGAGAGAGAGCATTAAATTTTGGGCAACTTGGTTACGTACATACCACCGAATTCTTGTGAATTTATATATATGTAACACTCAAATTCTCTGTTATATTTATTACCATTTTGATTTTCATCACACAAAAAGTATTATTATTTTAATTTTTAGATGTTAGATACGTATATACATTGGAATCCAGTGATATGTGTGTAATTCTTCTTAAAATTTTATGTTATGAACCAAACATAAAGATAAATTTATACATGTTATCTACCCCCCAGCCCATCTCTCTCTCTCTCTCTCTCTCTCTCATCTCTCTCTCTCTATATATATATATACATACATACATATGTGGGTTTCTTTTTTTTCTTCTTTCGGTGGATAGTCTCTGTTGGGCGGACGTAATTTTACGTCCGAACTCAAGACTTAATACTTTTTCATGTGTATGTGCATGTGTGTGCATCTTCTTTATGCTTGGGATGCGCTCGTATGGTTCTGATCCGCATATTTAGCTTTCGAAAAAGATATTTTTACTTCATTAGAAACTTGATTGGAAATGCCGAAATAAATTTGACAAATTCATTTGTTTATGTGGCGTTGTAGCACACCTAATTTTTTTGCATAACTTGCATCTAAATTTTTATCTTTACATACATGATATTTGGTATTGTAAATTTATGCATGAGAAAGCGAGTATTGCACATTTTTTAAGTGATAGTAGGACTATTTTTGTGTGATATTAAAGATTTGAGTGTTGTTTGTGTAAATTGAAAACTATGGTAGTGATTTGTAAATAAATAAAAATTGTGTGCCATGTATTTGATTGCCCCAAATATTTTTTGAACTGTTGGGATCGGATTCGTAAAAAGGTTTTTGGCTTGTACAAGCTTTTTCACAGTAGTAGCCTTATCTCATTCATCGTTGTGCTAATATGGCCGGCCCACGGTCATTGTACCTTCGTTTATTTTTTGTCATTTTGATTTATTGTATTTTTATTTTAGAGAAGACATACATACGCACCACTTAATTTCTATGTATATTTGCATATTTAAAACCTAAGCTTCAACTCTTACATAAATACTGATACGCCACCAATAAATTTTTATCATCAATCACGAATCTCTAGGTGTGACACAAATTTTGAGATAGTCTTTTGAACAATAAACATTCAAAATTCAATTAAGAGTTATCCAGAGCTTCGATTTCAGTAAACTTATGGCCAAACTGACCGGCTCGATGAGACAAACCCAATGATATAAGAACTAGTCTAATCTGAGCAAAACAAGCACGGATCAAATCATTAAACCACTTTTAAAGGATTTTCAGAAGCAGTTGGAAGGTAAAAAAGATGTCGAATCTAGCGAGTTCATGGTCGAATCAAACGTCTCGATAAGATGAATCCAACGATCTCAGGATTGCTCAATTCCAACATTATTAAGACACTCAAATGTCCATCAAAAGTCATTCGATCGATGGAAGTTCTCCGGGCCGTCTGTTCAAAATGATTCATATTCCTGCAATAATTTCACCTATAACATTATAAATAGAGTCATACCCCTCACATGAGACGGGATGCTTTGGAGAGAATTTGAGGGTTTGAGAAGGAGCTCAAGTCCAACTTCATCCCTATCATTGTCGATCGTCGTCGACCACCACCAACTGTCAATGACCACCGCCGACTACTGCTGACCTCCGCCGATCACCGCCGACCGTCATCGACAGGCGTCGACCATCGCCAATCACTGCAGAGCACCGTTGATAGAACACCCTCAGGAGACGTTGTAATATGAAAATCTTGTAACCCTTTACCGTTTGTGGGACAAGGGGGACATCTGTAATCTTTAACATATAATGAGTTTTTATAACTTAGTCAGATCCTATGATTTTTTCCTTTACTGGTTTTCCACGTAAAAACTGTTATTGTCATCACGTGTTTTTCTTTCATTTGAGCGTGCGTTGAATCATCGTGCAATGCTAAGACGATAATCCATGACTCTAACGCCGTGAAATTTCTAGCACGCAGCAGATACCATCTTAAATATTGATGAAAAGATGTATTTCAGTTCTTAAATTTTTTTTTTAAAAAAAAAACTAATAATTTTAATGTAATGCGAAAAATTCGGGTGGTTGAATTGTAAAAAACAAAGCTTAGGTGTTTGATAAGTAAATACATAGGACTTGGGTAATATATATAATACTAATTGTAACCGAGGACAATTTTATACATATCGTTTTTGGAATAAGTGAGGGCTCTACCCAAAATTTCACTAATAAAACAAAAAGAAAAATTTCAGCATAACAATATAGAAGCGGAATAAAGAATTTCATTGCGTTGAGCATGCCTAGTCAAGAAAGACTGGGCGAACCGTCACTATCATTTTGCCTATTGACTTCCATGTACAAAAGAAATCATAGAGAGGTAAATCTCAAATTATTCATGTATTTATATAGTTATAATCCAAATTTTTTATATTNGCCCTAATTATTCATGTATTAATATAGTTATAATACAAATTTTTTATATTTACTTTATACTTTTTTGGTGTCGTAAATTTATGCATGAAAGTGATATTTTAGATGTGACATTAATGATTTAAATATTATATATTCAAATATGAAAATTTATGTGAAAAATGTAAATATTTATGCCACAGGAATAAACAGAATATGAGATGAGTAATTAATTCTTTAGCTCTAATTGTACATAACTTACTAGTGCCCTAAAATCTCCCCTAAAATTTAAAATGAACACGCCATGTTTATATGTTTACATACTTAGGGTGAGTTTAGGGCAACAATGTGGCGACAGTGTTGTGTTGTATCACAATTTTTTTGTGTTAATTGTAATTAACCTGTTTTTTTCAAAAAATTATGATATTGTGATATCACCTGGCTAAATGTAGTGACTGCTAGAAAATTATGATTTAATATTTTGAAAAGAAAATTTATAATAGAAATTGCAGTTTTTTGAATTGGAATTTCTTTTACAGTGTTTCACAGCTAATTTTTCAAATAGTTGCAACGGCCCCAAAGAAATCATTGGTATCTAAAGATTCATGTTTACAAGCATGCCACTCAAGTCTCTATCTCCAGTTAAGAAATGACATTATTGCCAACTTAGTAAAAGCAAAAAAGACATTATGTTTATGACATCAAAATGTTATAAATGTATATATATGAAACTTTAACTATCAGACATGTAAATGCATATGAATTGTGTGGTATGTATATAAAATTCCCAATTAAACCTTAGGGACATTTTGTGATCACTTTCTTATTTTTATTTTTATTTTTATTGTTTTTAGTATGTTTTGTTTTTGTTTTAATTTTCTGTTTTTAGAAAACGCGTTCGTTATTGTTATGATTTATTTGTTTTTAAAAACTAAAAAAAAACATGTTTGGTTAAATATTTTTATTTTTTTAAAATATGTTTTATAATATGGTTGGGTTCTCTTGTGCTCTAGCATTAAGTTTTGATGCTCATGATGTATATGACATCTTTCTTGCTCCACCCAACACAAATTATTACCTATGGGTGGCAGCAGCGACGGGTGATGATTAGTAGGGGCCGACAGCCGCTTGAGGATGCAAGCAACAGCGGCCGACGACGTGAAAGCGATAAAGACGGAAGAAAGGTGGCGGTGCAATTGCGGCGGATTACACGAAGGGTTGTTTAGGTGTTTTAAAAACATCGAAAAATATATATTTTTTTGTTATTAATATTTTAAAATTAGAAGCGCTCTAAAAGAAAAATAAAAAACACAAATAAAATGAAAAAAGTATAATCAAACACTATTTAGAGAGAGAGAGAGAGAGAGAGAGAGAGAGAGAGAGNTCGAGAAGAATGACCCATGGGAGCTAGTTTCACTTTCTAAAGGGCATAAGGCAATTGATGTGAAGTGGGTGTACAAAGCAAAAAGAATTCCAAAGGAGAAATTGAAAGATACAATGCAAGATTGGTGGCAAAGGCTACAGTCAAAGAGTAGACATCGACTATGATGAGGTATTTGCCTCTATTGCTCGATTAAAAAATTATTAGACTAATCATTTCCTTGGCAGCTCAAAATAAGTGGAGAATACATCAAATGGATGTAAAATTAGTCTTCTTGAATGAAAACTTGAAGAAAAAGTCTACATTCAGCAGCCACCAGGATATGAAGTCAAAGGGCAAGAGTACAAGGTCCTAAAGCTAAAAAAAGCTCTCTACGGGCTGAAGCAAGCACCAAGAGCATGTAATAGCCGAATAGACAAGTATCTGCAAGAGAAAAACTTCATGAAGTGTCCTTATGAGCATGCTCTTTACATCAAGAATGAGCATGAAAATGTCTTGATTTTTTGTTTGTATGTCGATGACTTGATCTTCACCGAAAACAATCCAAGCATGTTTGAAAAGTTTAAAGAAGCGATGACAAATAAGTTTGAAATAACAGATATTGGGCTCATGACATACTACTTTGACATTGAAGTCAAACAAATAGAAGATGAGATTTTCATATCTCAAGAAGGTTATGCATGTGAGATATTGAAGAAGTTCAAGATGGATAATAGCCGACCTATAAAAATCCTATAGAATGTGGAGGCAAACTATCAAAATATGATGAGGAAAAAAAAATTGATCCAACGGTTTTAAAAAATTTGGTTGGAAGTTTGCGCTACTTGACATGCACAAGGCCTGATATTATTTATGCTGTTGGATTTGTCAGTTGTTACATGGAGATTTCAACTGCTATCCACCTGAAAACCGCTAAAAGAATTATGTGTTATATCAAAGGTACAATTGATTTTGGCTTATTTTACTCATCATCCAACAATTTCAAGCTTGTAAGCTATAGTGAAAGTGATTGGGCTGGAGACATGGATGATAGAAAGAGCACTACAGGGTTCGTGTTCTTAATAAGAGACAATGTTTTCACTTGGATGTCAAAGAAACAACTAATTGTCACTCTTTCTACTTGTGAAGTAGAGTGCGTGGCTACAACTTCATGTGTTTGCCATGCAATTTGGTTTTGAAACCTATTAAAGGAGTTAAGTTTACCACAAGAAGGCGATCAAGATTTGTATCGATAGCAAATCTGTAATAGCGCTAACAAAGAATCCAGTTTTCCACGATAGAAGCAAGCACATTGATATGTGTCATCATTACATCAGAGAATGCATCAAAAGTAAAGAGATACAACTGCAGTACGTGAAGTCTCAAGATCAAGTTGCAGATATTTTTACCAAGCCGCTCAAGAGTGAAGACTTTATTAAAATGAGAAGTTTACTTGAAGTCACAAAATCAAGTTTAAGAGGAGGTGTTGAAATATAAACTTGATTTTAGTTATTTAAATAAAGCCTAATTTCTAGAAACATGTCTCATCTAGAAACTTATTCTAGAATATGTAGTAGGTATGAAATTATTGTGCGATAGGTGTGGTAGGTGTGAAATTATTGTGTGGTAGGTATAAAATTATTTATAACAATTAAATTAGAATTGTAGTGGCACAATCATAGCCATTAATTTAGGAGGTGTCACTAGTATAAATAGGAGTGAAGTTTTTGAGTTTGTATCAAGTAAAGTTGATAAATAAAAGTGATTCTTTTTCCATGAATTTTTAACCTTTTTCATATCCTAAATGCTTCTCCATTCCAACAATATTTACATATAAAACACCTAAACTTTATTTTCTACATATATAACACCCAAATTTTCATATCATATCAAAAGTACCACTATTTAACTTTTAATAAGTGAAACACATCTTTTCATACATAGATAAGTNCGCATTAATTTGGCTCATTTCCAATGAAAACATGTAAATCGGATTCTTGCATTTCATCAGTTCGTTATCCTAAACTTAGTCTGATTGGGTTATGTTGATCAGTCGATCTTGAGCCACGATTTAGGGATTTGTAAGATGAAGTTTCAGGGGAAATGGGAGAAGTGGTGGGAGGGAATAATGTGGATGCAATCTGATTGAGAGTTAGTTTGTTTGCTGATTTAAGAATGAAATCGCTTCCTAATGGCTATTTCGGCACAAGAATATAAATAAGCAATGTCGACGGCATTAATGTTCTTAAGGTCACTAGTCAATTCAGGCAAGGCATTGATTATTCAAATTTATATAGATGGCTTGGATTGTGGATGGTCTTATTGTCAATGAAATTTTCCAAACCCCAGAGATCTAACGACTTACTTCAAAATGATGAGGTAGAATCGCGGTTTGGGTGTTTCTTTTCAGCTTTTGGATGAACAACNCTCTTAGTGTCAATGAAATTTTCCAAACCCCAGAGATTTAACGACTTACTTCAAAATGATGAGGTAGAATCGCGGCTTGGGTGTTTCTTTTCAGCTTTTGGATGAACAACAATGTGCAACGTATAACTATATTGAAAAACGAGCTAGATTTGAGGAGTAATTTGAAAGTTTCGACACGAATGTCTCATGGACTTGGATTCTGTTATGTAAAATGTGTTTCTGATGATAAATCGAGATTAGCGAAGNAGGCTATTTCGGCACAAGAATATAAATAAGCAATGGCGACGGCATTAATGTTCTTAAGGTCACTAGTCAATTCAGGCAAGGATTATTCAAATTTTATATAGATGGCTTGGATTGTGGATGCTCTTAGTGTCAATGAAATTTTCCAAACCCAAGAGATTTAACGACTTACTTCAAAATGATGAGGTAGAATTGCGGTTTGGGTGTTTCTTTTCAGCTTTTGGATGAACAAAAATGTGCAACGTATAACTATATTGAAAAACGAGNTATATAGATGGCTTGGATTGTGGATGCTCTTAGTGTCAAAGAAATTTTCCAAACCCAAGAGATTTAACGACTTACTTCAAAATGATGAGGTAGAATCGCGGTTTGGGTGTTTCTTTTCAGCTTTTGGATGAACAAAAATGTGCAACGTATAACTATATTGAAAAACGAGCTAGATTTGAGGGGTAATTTGAAAGTTTCAACACGAATGTCTCATGGACTTGGATTCTGTTATGTAAAATGTGTTTCTGATGATAAATCGAGATTAGCGAAGCTTGAATGCAAAAAAATAAGAAAGAGAAGTTCTTCAAACATCTTATACTGATGTAATGAAGCTTTCAATATTTCTAACCTGAAGGCAAATCCCCTCGGCAGGCCCGATTTAATCTCATCTACTTNGTAGCGAAGCTTGAATGCAAAAAAATAAGAAAGAGAAGTTCTTCAAACATCTTATACTGAAGTAATGAAGCTTTCAATATTTCTAACCTGAAGGCAAATCCCCTCGGCAGGCCCGATTTAATCTCATCTACTTGTTAAACCAGGCCGATACTCTCACTGGCCAGTAAAATGTGAAAAATTGCTTGCAATGGACAACATTCTAGCTTCAGCAAGCATGCCGACCCAATTTGTGGGCTGGGTGGGCAGATGTCTATAAAAATGAAATAAGCAAGCCAACCCAATTTGTGGGCTGGATCAGTCATCGGCTGTCTATATAAAACTAAAATAATTTAGNTCTGAAGGCAAATCCCGTCGGCAGGCCCGATTTAATCTCATCTACTTGTTAAACCAGTCCGATACTCTCCCTGGCCAGTAAAATGTGAAAAAGTGCTTGCAATGGACAACAGTCTAGCTTCAGCAAGCATGCCGACCCAATTTGTGGGCTGGGTGGGCAGATGTCTATAAAAATAAAATAAGCAAGCCAACCCAATTTGTGGGCTGGATCAGTCATCGGCTGTCTATATAAAACTAAAATAATTTAGCAACCCAAACTAAGCTAAGCTTACATTTTTTTAGCTGAGAGGATTTAGGTAGTTGTTGCATCTATTGGTTCTGTTTGATTTACTGTTTTACAAGACGCTGTTATTTAAATAAGTAGTTTTGTTATATAAGATCAAGTTTTCAGTCGAAATTCATGGATTCCATTATGTCCCTTAAAACATCACAATTTTTTATGCTTGTTTAGCCAAAGAAATTGATCAACCAATGCTACATGAACGGTACATCATGATTTTCTTAAACATTTAATTTAGTTTTTTTTTCTACAAGTAGAAACTTGTAAATTGTTGCTTAATTTTTTTGGAGGCCTGGAGCTTTTGCAAAGCCGTATGGTTTGGCCGGAAGACCAGTGTTTTCATGGATGCATTTTTAATCTTCAGAGCAAAACTTTTATGTAGGTTACTCCCACGATGGAAAAAACTAAACATGGTCCGCTTCTGCAAGATGATACGGATTGCAGTTCCCTTTTAAATGAGTTACAGGTCAGCCCAAAGTTGCTGCAGACTTGTTTCTACTTTATTTATGTGTCATCTCTAATCGCAGAGCAATCTCTATTTATTTTTTGGAACATTTACATAAATACCATCCAAATCCTATATATTTACTTTTATAAAACCGAAACTTGTTACATTTATGCCACACAAATCTTTTGTATCACATAAAAAATACCGCCATTCTAACTTTTAAAAGTGAAATACATTTTCTTGCATAGATAAGGTGGCATGCATGTAAAAATGCAAGTTTGGGTGTTAGCAAGGTAAATATATAGGAATTTAGTGGCATGTATGTAAATCTTCCATTTTTTATAAGTGTTAACTGTAACCAATTACAGACTATATGGAATGATATTGGCNAGATTGCAGTTCCCTTTTAAATGAGTTACAGGTCAGCCCAAAGTTTCTGCAGACTTGTTTCTACTTTATTTATGCGTCATCTCTAATCGCAGAACAATCTCTATTTATTTTTTGGAACATTTATATAAATACCATCCAAATCCTATATATTTACTTGTATAAAACCGAAACTTGTTACATTTATGCCACACAAATCTTTTGTATCACATAAAAAATACCGCCATTCTAACTTTTAAAAGTGAAATACATTTTCTTGCATAGATAAGGTGGCATGCATGTAAAAATGTAAGTTTGGGTGTTAGCAAGGTAAATATATAGGAATTTAGTGGTATGTATGTAAATCTTCCATTTTTTATAAGTGTTAACTGTAACCAATTACAGACTATATGGAATGATATTGGCGAATCAGATGTTGAAAAGGATGTAATGTTACTCGAACTAGAGAAAGAGTGTCTAGAGATATACAGAAGAAAGGTTGATCAGGCAAACAGGCACAGAGCTCAGCTACGGCAAGCTATTGCTGATTCTGAAGCAGAGATTGCAACCATATGTTCTGCAATGGGTGAGAGACCAGTACATTTCAGACAGGTTGGTCTATGCTTGTAAATATCTCGTGATATAATTTCGTTCCAGAAGCAAACATAAGGTTTTGTATGTAATTAGTTTAAATGATATTTAGTGAATAATAATCATGAGGCCTTGTGGATTTCCTCTGCTATTTTGCTCAGCTTGCGAAGAGAACTCTTGAATGTAGTCCTGTTTTGCATTTTTCTAGTATCTTGTTGATTTCTCTATTCTCTGGAAAGGTCTTTGAGACCAAAATTATTGCTTTCTGCTGGGAGATTCATAAATATTACTTTAATTATAACTTTTGAGTAGAAAGAATCTGCCTCAAATAATATTTTCTCAGCTCTTAGTCAAACAATAAAATTTGGGGGCATTTGCATGCAAGCCACACAATTTCTATGTATTTGTTGAAATATAAACTTGGCTTTAGTTGTTTAAATAAAACTTAATTTCTAAAAACATGTTTATCTAGAGGTTTATTCTAGAATATGTGGTAGGTATGAAATTATTGTGTGGTAGGTATGGTAGGTTTGGAATTATTGTGTGACAGATATGAAATTATTTGTAACCATTAGATTGAAATTGTAGTGACACAATTCTAGCCATTAATTTAGGAGATGTCACTAATATAAATAGGGGTAGAGTCTTTGAGTTTGTATCAATCTAAGTAAATGTATTAAATAAAAGTGAATTTTGTTCCATAAATTTTTAGCCTTTGTCATATCCTAAAAGCTTTTTTCATTCCAACAATGTGGTATCAGAGTCTAAATGTTCCTTTATAGAGCAATGACAAACGGTGACATGGTTTCCTTCTAAGTCCCGATGCTTAAGGAAAACATCTACGACAATTGAAGTATCAAGATGAAGACACTCCTTGGAGTGCATGACGTTTGGGAGGTTGTGGAGAAAGACTATGATGAGCCAAGCGATGAGTTCGCTCTATCCACAACACAAAAGGATAGCTTAAGAGACTTGCGAAAGAGAGACAAAAAGACTCTCTTCCTCTTCTATCAAGCTTTAGATGAAGATGATTTTGAGAAGATCTCAAGTGCTACTTCGGCCAAGCTAGCATGGAAGAAGCTCGAGGTTTCGTATAAGAGAGAAGAGAAAGTTAAAAATGTATGAATTCAAACTTTAAGAAGTCAATTTGATGTTTTACATATGAAAGAAGACGAGTTGGTCTCCGATTACTTTTCTAGAGTTATTACCATTTCCAATCAACTAAAAAGAAATGGTGAGAAATTAGAAGATTGGCTATCATGGAAAAGATTCTTCGATCGTTAGATTTAAAATTTCATAGTATCACAACTATTATCGAAGAGACTAGAAATTTACAAGCCATGACGATAGAGCAACTTCTGGGTTCTTTGCAAACTTATGAGGAAAAGAAGAAGATGAATGAAGATATTGTCGAACAACTTCTCAAGACGGATCTCCAACCAACTTGAAAAGATCAAAGCTTCAACAATATTAGAAGCCAACATGAAAGAGGTAGTGGACAAGGACAAAGTCATGCTAGCAAGCAAGGATGGAGTACCAACAATACCTATGAGAAAGGAGAAAGATCTATAAGCGGACGTGGTCGAGGGCACTCAAACTCAAGGTATGATAAATCTCAAATTAAGTGCTATAATTGTAACAAGTTCGAACATTATGCTAAAGAATGTAGAACACCTAAAAACAAAGTTAATGAAAGAGTCAACTACATAGAAGAAAAGAGAGAAGAAGATGACACTCTACTTTTAGCATACAAGGAAAATAAAAGAGGTGAAAATAGTACATGGTACCTGGACACCGGTGCAAGCAACCATATGTGTGAGAGACGAAGCATGTTCGTAGAGCTTGACGAATCAGTAAGCGACAATGTGTCTTTTAGAGATGAGTCCAAGATAGAGGTGAAAGACAAATGTAACATTCTCATCCGTCAGAAAAATGTGAAGCATCAATTTATTTCTAATGTTTACTTACATCTTGAGTTTAGGGCAACTTTTGGAGAAAAGTTTTGATATTCACTTAAAAGACAATATAGGTAACTTGTAGGGGTGTAAACGAGCCGAACACGAGCTCTCAGCTCATGTTCGACTCGTTTATATTTCGAGCTCAAAAAGTATATTCGTGTTCGACTTGTTTGCTTAGCGAGCTGAACACGAGCCGTTCACGAACAAAGAGTCATTTTAACAACCCTAATCACATAGTCATAAGGTGTTAAGGATTGGGGCAAGATTTAAAACATCATTTGAATCTAATTTAATAATTTTTATTCTATTTTCTTAATTAAACCTTTTAATTAATTATAAATCTTTGTAGCCTTGTAGTCAATTAAATTTTTGAAAAATACTACTCATCAATGATATATATAATTGATTAGTAGTATTTCGAGCCGAACACGAACTAATAAATATTTGTTAGTGTTTGGCTCGTTAACTTAGCGAACGAGCCGAACACGAGCTGTTCGCGAACAACGAGCCATTTTGACAGCCCTAGTAACTTGCTTGCTAAGGTGTCAATGTCTAAGAATAGAATGTTCTCACTCAACATTCAAAATGATATTGCCAAATATATGAAGACCTATAATAAAGATACTTCTTGGCTCTGACATCTTCGATTTAGGCATCTCAATTTTGGAGGACTCGAATTACTTTCAAAGAAAGAGATGATAAAAGGATTACCTTACATCAACCACCCTGATCAATTATGTGAAGGATGTTTACTCGGAAAGCACTTCAAGAAAAGCTTTCCATGGGAGTCAAGTTCAAGAGCCCAAAAGCCTCTTGAACCATACATATAAATGTCTGCGGTCTAATAAATCCAAGCTCACTCGGTAAGAGCAACTATTTTATTCTCTTCATAAATGATTTTTCACCAAAAATTTGGGTATATTTCTTAAAAAAAAAATCAGATGTTTTTTGAATATTCAAAAAGTTTAAGGTAGATGTAGAGAAAGAGAGTGGTCTCAAGATAAAAGCTATGCGATCTGATCGAGGAGAAGTATTCACTTCAAAAGAATTTCAAGAATTATGTTAAGTCAACGGAATACGTCGACTTCTAACTGTTCTAAGATCCCTCCAACAAAATGGAGTAGCGGAAAGGAAGAATAAAACCATCCTCAACATAACAAGGAGCATGTTAAAAAGCAAGAGATTGCCGAAGGAGTTTTGGGCAGAAGCAGTTGCATGTGTTGTTTATTTGGCTAACCGATCACCAACAAGAAGTGTGTTGGAAAAGACACCACAAGAAACATGGAGTGGAAGGAAGCCCGACATCTCTCATCTACCAGTTTTTGGATGCATAACTCATGTACACATACCCGACGAGAAAAGAAGTAAGCTGGATGTCAAGAGCGAGAAGTTTATTTTCATTGGTTACGACAACAACTCAAAATGCTACAAGCTATACAATCCAAATACAAGGAAGACAACCATCAACAGAGATGTCATATTCGATAAAGAAGGATAATGATACATGAGACTATATGATGAGGACTACAAATTTTTCCCATACTTTCAAGAAGAAGACGTAGAGCAGCCAAAGATCGAGCAAGCAAAAGAAAAGCCTACTACTCCACAAACAACATTGACTACAAGTACTCAAAGTGACTCATCGTCATCAACTTCAAAAGAAAATTCAAGTGAAAGAGTACCACACTTCAGAAGATTACAAGATCTTTATGATGTAACTATGAATCAAGATAATCTTACTCTTTTTTGTCTCTTTGCCGACTGTGAAATCATGAATTTCCAAGAAGCCTTACAAAACAAGAAGTGGAAAGATAGAATGAATGAAGAAATCAAGGCAATCGAGAAGAACGACTCATGGGAGCTAGTTTCACTTCCTAAAGAGCATAAGACAATTGATGTGAAGTGGGAGTACAAAGCAAAAAAAAATTCCAAAGGAGAAATTGAAAGATACAATGCAAGATTGGTGGCAAAGGCTACAGTCAAAGAGTAGACATCGACTATGATGAGGTATTTGCCCCTATTGCTCGATTAAAAACTATTAGACTAATCATTTCCTTGGCAGCTCAAAAAAAGTGGAGAATACATCAATGGATGTAAAATCAGTTTTCTTGAATGAAAACTTGAAGAAAAAAGTCTACATTCAGCAGCCACCAGGATATGAAGTCAAAGGGCAAGAGGACAAGGTCCTAAAGCTAAAAAAGGCTCTCTACGGGCTGAAGCAAGCACCAAGAGTATGTAATAGCCGAATAGACAAGTATCTGCAAGAGAAAGACTTCATGAAGTGTCCTTATGAGTTTGCTCTTTACATCAAGAATGAGCATGAAAATGTCTTGATTTTTTGTTTGTATGTCGATGACTTGATCTTCACCGAAAACAATCCAAGCATGTTTGAAAAGTTTAAAGAAGCGACGACAAATAAGTTTGAAATGACAGATATTGGGCTCATGACATACTACCTTAGCATTGAAGTCAAACAAATGGAAGATGAGATTTTCATATCTCAAGAAGGTTATGCATGGGAGATATTGAAGAAGTTCAAGATGGATAATAGCCGACCTATAAAAATCCTGTAGAATGTGGAGGCAAACTATCAAAATATGATGAGGAAAAAAAAATTGATCCAACGGTTTTCAAAAATTTGGTTGGAAGTTTGCGCTACTTGACATGCACAAGGCCTGATATTCTTTATGCTGTTGGATTTGTCAGTTGCTACATGGAGATTCCAACTGCTACCCACCTGAAAACCGCTAAAAGAATTATGCGCTATATCAAAGATACAATTGATTTTGGCTTATTTTACTCATCATCCAACAATTTCAAGCTTGTAAGATATAGTGAAAGTGATTGGGCTGGAGACATGGATGATAAAAAGAGCACTACAGGGTTCGTGTTCTTAATAAGAGACAATGTTTTCACTTGGATGTCAAAGAAACAACTAATTGTCACTCTTTCTACTTGCGAAGTAGAGTGCGTGGCTACAACTTCATGTGTTTGCCATGCAATTTGACTTCGAAACCTATTAAAGGAGTTAAGTTTACCACAAGAAGACGATCAAGATTTGTATCGATAACAAATCTGTAATAGCGCTAACAAAGAATTCAGTTTTCCATGATAGAAGCAAGCACATTGATATGTGTCATCACTACATCAGAGAATGCATCAAAAGTAAAGATATACAATTGCAGTACGTGAAGTCTCAAGATCAAGTTGCAGATATTTTTACCAAGCCGCTCAAGAGTGAAGACTTTATTAAAATGAGAAGTTTAAAAGGGGGTGTTGAAATATAAACTTGATTTTAGTTATTTAAATAAAACCTAATTTCTAGAAACATGTCTCATCTAGAAACTTATTCTAGAATATGTAGTAGGTATGAAATTATTGTGCGATAGGTGTGGTAGGTGTGGTAGATGTGAAATTATTGTGTGGTAGGTATAAAATTATTTATAACAATTAAATTGAAATTGTAATGACACAATCATAGTCATTAATTTAGGAGGTGTCACTAGTATAAATAGGAGTGAAGTCTTTGAGTTTGTATCAAGTTAAGTAAAGTTGATAAATAAAAGTGAATCTTTTTTCATGAATTTTTAACCTTTTTCATATCCGAAAAGCTTCTCCATTCCAACAGTATTTATATATAAAACACCTAAACTTTATTTTTTACATTTATAACAGCCAAATCTTCATATCATATCAAAAGTACCACTATTTAACTTTTAATAAGTGAAACACATCTTTTCATACATAGATAAGTTGGCATATATGTAAAAATTGAAGTTTAGGTAATTAATGGTTATTTATTTAAATAAATAAGAATTAGTGGTATGCAAGTAAATCTTCCTAAAACTTGTATGATCTTGATATTTCTTACGATGAAATTGCCGCCAGAATGGCAGAAGCATGAAAGAAGAGCTTAAGGTCATCACTCAGCAATTAGAAGATTTGCGAGAAAGAAGGGATGAAAGATTGAGTCAGTTTCTTGAACTAAGGGAGCAAATACTGCGCGTTTCAACTAAAATTAGTCCTCAACATGGCCTTGAGATAGTTGTGGATGAATCTGATCTCTCCATGAGAAAGCTAGAAGGTCTTCATAGACGGTTAGAAATGCTCCGTAAAGAAAAGGTAACAATTTTTGCATTTCAGACATTAATAACTAGTTCTTGTTATATTTTTTGTATATTATTTTCCACCATTTTTACACAGAATGATCGCTTAAGGAAGGTGCTCGACCACTTGAACAATCTGAAATCTTTATGTTCAGTGCTGGATATAGATTTCGAGCAGACAACTAGTGCAGTCCATCCTAGTTTAGATGGACCTGATGAATCAAAAAATGTCAGCAGCGATACAATTGAGAGGCTCACACAAACTATTCAGAGACTGCGGGAGGTGAAATTACAGAGAATGCGCAAGGTAATTTATCTTTTTTACAATTTTTATAGTTATTTCTTTTCTTTACTTGCTTAAAGTCAGAAATATGACAGCTTCAAGATCTTGCAACTGCAATGGTGGAGATGTGGTATTTGATGGACACTCCAATTGAAGAGCAGCAGCAGTTCCAGGAGCTTACATGTAATATAGCTGCTTCAGAGCATGAAATAACAGAACCCAACTCCCTTTCATTGAAATTCATCAATCATGTGAGTCCTTAATTGAAAATGCTCATTGTCTAAATTTCATTTCTGTAACTATGCTTGGGCTTTATGAAATGAGTTAAAGAATCCTTTTTTTTTGGCAGGTGGAAGCCGAAGTAGCAAGGCTTGAAAAGCTCAAAGCGAGTAAGATGAAGCACTTGGTTTTGAAAAAGAAGATTGAGTTGGATGAGCTATGCCGACGCACCCATCTTGTCGCAGAAACTGATAGTTTTGCAGAAGCTGGAATCAAGGCTATTGAGAATGGTACGCATATTTTAATTTCAACTAAAAAAATATCTACTTTATTCATCAGATATTTGACTTTCTTTCCACTGAGCCCTCCTGTTGCAGAATCTCTTGATCCCTCTCTAGTTCTGGAACAGATCGAGGCTCAAATTTCAATTGTGAAAGAGGAAGCCTTCAGCAGGAAAGAGATTCTTGAGAGAGTCGAGAAATGGCTTGCTGCGTGTGAGGAAGAGTCCTGGCTGGAAGAGTATAACAGGGTTCTCTGTCTCTTCCACTCAGATCATAGATTTCTTGCTTCTGGACACAACATACTAATTGATTTAGACTTCACCAGGATGAAAATCGTTATAACGCTGGAAGAGGAACTCACCTTATGCTCAAGCGCGCCGAGAAAGCCCGTGTTGCTGTCAGCAAAATTCCAGGTTTACTATTCGAAATAAGGGTGTAATTGAGCCAAGCCCATTCTTGAGCTGGCTTGGGCTCAGTTCGATAAGTGCTTGTCAACTTAGCATGATTAGCTAAGAAGCTAAGCGCAAGCCGGCGTCCACTTGACTCGTTAACTCATGAGCTTGTTGCACTTAAAAATAGAGAAATTTAAAAACCTAGCACGCAATTATTTTGTATTTACTTTTCTTACATATGAAATTTCATATTTCAATAAATAACAATTTTGGTATTTTAACCTTTGAATGAAAATATGTTTTCTTACTTCTAAAAAGTGGTATTAGTACTATTTTTTATGTGATATTAAAAATTGAATGTTGGGGGTGTAACATGAATGCCTAGATGTGACATGTAAATATATTACAATTGTATGCTAAGTGCCCCTAAAAAATAATTAATATAAAACATATTCAAAAGATATTGAAATTTAAGAATTTATTTTTAGATTATAAAATTTGTTAAAGAAATGATAGTTTATATTTAATATCAAGTGATTTTCTATTAAATTTCTCCTGAATGCTTATGAGTTGGCTCAAATTCGTAAAATTAAGCTTGAACTCGAGCTCGATTAATTAATCAAGTTTCAGCTCAAGCTCTAGCCACCAGCTCTATTTGATGGTGGCTCGAGCTTGACTCCACTCATTTACACCTCTATCCATATTCCCAGGATGATTTTAAGTCAATTTCACTTGCCTTTTCTCACCCTTTAATGATTATTTTCTGTTGCATCTTGAGCAGGGATTGTGGAGGCCTTGACAAACAAAATCATGTCATGGGAGAACGAGAGAGGGACTGAATTCATCTATGATGGCGTGAGTACTCTTCTGTCTAAGACTATTCTATTTCTACGCATGATTTCCATATTTTTGTAAGAAGATTTTCTGTTTCTTTAAACTCGGGAGCAAAATCAAAATNTATCATTCTAGACTCACATAGCCTGGGGAAGACGTGTGAAGGGAGTGGTGGAAGAGGATTGATGCATGCTCTTCAAATTATAGCCTCCGTTTTATGAAAGCATTGGTAGGAGAGAATCCATATGTCCCCTAAATTCACGCGAGTATATAACCCAAGATGGCATACCCCTCCTTCATAGGATTATGAAGAGAAATAAAATTAATCAATATTTGTATCCGATAGCTTAGAGGATATGACCATTAGCACTTTGGCAAGCGAGGTCGACAAACCACTTCGACAAGTAAAACCGACAACTGTCTATGACAATTGACACATTGGTTGGCGAGATCAATAATTCAATCCAACAATCAATAAGTGGTTGTTGGGTCT
>JXCR01017735.1:63185-86559 GCA_002079205.1 Phalaenopsis hybrid cultivar
GGTTATCTTGTCTGCACTTGTCCTTAACGGGTCTTTTTAGTGAGGAATACATCCATTATTGGCTTCCCATTTAGACTAGCCTCCTAGGCTCGTCTTCTGGGGGTATGAGTGGAGACTATGTTTGCTAATAAGAATGTATGACCTTTCCAAGGTTGTTTAATCGGACCAAATCCACTCAAAGACCATAGACTATGGTAGAAGAAGTTGATTGTAATCCACATAAGATGTTAGACCTGTGATAAGTCATATAGTTAGAGATAGCTTACATCGTTAATTTGTCATGGACAAAGTCGTATGAAATCCACTAAGACATTTTGACCTTTTCAAGGCTGTTAGTTGAACATTTTGTTTGATGATTGTAGCCTCTTATGAAATAGGTCGAATCGAGTTCCCCTAGAATCGATTACGTCCAGAATGAGGTGTCAAAGATGCTTTGTATTTCTTGAGCCTATGGTGTAAGTCGAGATGGACTGTAATTTTTCTTGGAGATATAGTTGCCTTCTTTGTTGTTGTTGAATTTATTGTCCCCAATGGGGGTGTTGTCCACACAAGCCTGTAAAACAATCCATGTATCAAATCTTGAAGAGATTAACTTCTTGATCAAGTTATGGAAGAACTCTAGCATGGTGCGAGAGGGGGAAGGGGGAGGGGGATCTTCATAGAATTTGTGTATAAATATGTAGGAACATTGCCTCATCACATCGTGTTGGGGATGTTAACGTGAATGACTTTTCGAGATTATGGTGATGGTTGCCCCCACATAGAAGAGTGCAAAAAAATAGGGGCTCAACATCTCAAAATTTAATATTATGTTGAATGTGGTTTCCTTTTTCACAGACAATGCCAAAAGATGTGTGCCAGAAGATCCGAGACAGTAGAGTAATAAATTAGTGTCTCAACATATTCGAGATCCAACACACATACAGATAAAAGAAAATTAGCGGGAGGAGACACCACAACTTTTATGTAGAAAATTATATAAAAGGGGAAAAAATCATAGGGCGTGAATCAGTCAAAGTAATCCACTAAAGAATTGTAAGTACATAATCCCACTCTCTTATTGGATTAGAAAAGATTGAATTATAATGTTGAGGTACAACAATGGTTCACAATAATAGTCATAACGAGTTGTGAATGCCATATTCAATTGCTATGGAGGTAGTAGTCTTCGTGAATGTTGTAGATGGTGGTTGTAGTGCTAGTTTGTCGTAGAGGCTATAATTGAAAGTTATTATAGTAGTTGGTTATGTATGCAATAGGTGCTACCTTCATAAGTATCAGTTGGCCAGAACGACCATAATAGAGAGCTGTGATGGTGCTCGTAAGTCACAGAAGCTAGAGTTGGGAGCTACATGAGTTGTGAGTCACATAGGTCGTAGTATTTCACATATGTCATAACAGTGAACTATAATAGCATCAGTAGGTTACAAAGGTTGAAGTTGGGAGCTATATGAGCTGTGAGCCACATAGGCCGTCGTTGTTCATATGGTTGTCATGGTGACTTGTGCTAATGTATGTTGGTTGTAGAGTCAAGAGTTAGAAGTTGCATGAGTTGTGGACCACGTAGGTCGTAGCTAGTCAAATAGGTCGTATGGTGAAGTTATATTCATCTCTATAAGTCGCAGAGGCCTGAGTTGGGACCTACATGTATTGTGGAGCACGTAAATTGTAGTTGGTCACATAAGCCATAATGGTGAGCTGTAATAATGTCTATAGGTCGCAGAGACCGGAGTTGAGAGTTGCATTAGTTGTGGACCATGTAGGTTGTAGTTGGTCATATAGGACAGTGATATAATGTTCGCAGGCCCCATAGGCTAGAGTTGGGAGCTGCATAAGCTATGAGCTATGTAGGCCTAGTTCACATAAGCTATAGCAAGGAGTTATGTCTGTAGGCCATAAAGGACAAAGTTGGGAACTACAAAAGCTATAGCCACTTAGGTCATAGTTGGTCACGTAGATCGTAACTGTGAGATGTAGTAATGTCCTTAGGACGCAAAAGCCAGAGTTATGAGCTGCATGAGTTGTGAATCACATTGGTCATGGTGGTGAGCGGTAGTAACGTCAATTGGCTTTCAAGGTCGTAGTAAGGGGTTGTAGTTGTAATGAATCACATATGTCCTCAATAGTGGTGTAAACGAGCCGAGAAAGTTTTTTCATATTCAGCTCATTTGCTTAGCGAGCAGAATACTAGTTGTTTGTGAACATCAAGTCGTTTTGACATCCCTAGTTACATAAGGGTCTGGGTGGGATTTACACCTTATTATTTATATCATAATACTCTTTGAAATAGAATTTAATATATTTTTATTGCTCGATATATATATATATATATGGTCCCAAAATGAGCCGAACACAAACTAACAAGTCTTTGTTCATGTTTGACTCGTTTGCTTATCGAACAAATTGAATACGGGCTGTTTGCGAGCAATGAGTTGTTTTGATGACCTTAGTCGTAGGCCATAGTAGGGAGCTATGAGTAGAGAACTTCAAGAATTTGGAGAAACTCCTGTATTATGAGTATGGAGAAACTCCTGTATATATACCTCATATTGTGAGGAGTTACACTGTCTTTTGGGTACGTCGTTACTCTTTTGGGGTTATGTGGAATTCAAGATACATTGTTACACTGTTTTCGTGGTGCATTGTTACACCATCTTCGGATTGCGTTGTTGCATCGTCTTCGGGTGCATCATTACACTATCATCGAAGCGCTACTCATCATCTTTGGGATGCGTCGTTACATTGTCTTTGAGGTGCATTGTTGCACCATAGAATTCATCGACAACTGTGAGCAGGGGGTTTCAACGAATGGTGATCGACTGTGGTCGGTGGTTGCTAGAGCAGGAAATGTTTGTAAATGTATTCAGTGCCAAAGTACATTGGAATTCAACTACTCCTTTTGGTTTCGCTGTTGCTCTAGGTTTCCTTTCTCGATCATCATGAATGAGGTATGACACTATTTGTGGAGTCTGAGAATGCTTCTCCTGCAAATAAGAAAAAGTTCTAGACACTCCATCAGACGACCCACAAAGATTCCTATGATCATACGACATTTTGTGGACATTCAAGTGCCTTAATGATGTCGAAATTGAGTGACATTGGGCTTGTTGGTTGTATTTCATCGAGACACTCGATTTCACCATAAGTCTGTCAAATTGGGAATCTATTTGATCCTCCCAATTAGCCACCAAAGCTTCCAAATATGGTTTAATGACTTGACTTGGGCTTGATTTGACTCGCATTATACCAATTTCAGTGTCACTGTGTTCATCTTATCGAGCCAGCCAATTTGATTGTACTTTTGTTGAAATCAAAGTTGTGAATTATATTTAATTTGAGTTTCAAAAAATTTCTTGAGATTTGTGATAATCGTCGTGAAATTCATGTCAAGTGATATTAAAGATTGGAGCGCAATATGCTTAAATATAAAAATTTAAGTGTGAGATGTATAAATGCATTAGAATTGTGTGCTACATATGTAAACGCCCCCTGTAATTATTATAATTTACAGATTTAATTNCTTTGTGCATGTTCGACTCGTTTGCTTATCGAACGAATTGAATATGAGCTGTTTGCGAACAATGAACTGTTTTGATGACCTTAGTAGGGAGGTATGAGTAGAGAACTTCATGAGTATAAAGAAACTCCTGTATATATACCTCATATTGTGAGGAGTTACACCGTCTTCGAGGTACGCCGTTACTCGTTTGGGGTTATGTGGAATTCAAGATACATTGTTACACTGTTTTCATGGTGCATTGTTACACCATCTTCGGATTGCGTTGTTGCATCGTCGTCAGGTGCATCATTACACTATCATCAAAGCGCTACTCATCATCTTTGGGATGCGTCACTACATTGTCTTTGAGGTGCGTTGTTGCACCAAAGAATTCATCGAGAACTGTGAGCAGGGGGTTTCGACAAACGGTGGTTGCTAGAGCATGAAATGTTTGTAAATGTATTCAGTGCCAAAGTACATTGGAGTTCAACTATTCCTTTTGGTCTCGCTCTAGCTCTAGGTTTCCTTTCTCGATCATCATGAAGGAGGTATGAAGCTATTTTTGGAGTCTGAGAATGCTTCTCCTGCAAATAAGAAAAAGTTCTAGACACTCCATCAGAAGACCCATAAAGATTCTTATGATCATACGACATTTTGTGGACATTCAAGTGTCTTAATGATGTCGAAATTGAGTGACATTGGGCTTGTTGGTTGTGTTTCATCGAGACACTTGATTTCACCATAAGTCTGTCAAATTGGGAATCTATTTGATCCTCCCAATTAGCCACCAAAGCTTCCAAATATGGTTTAATGACTTGACTTGGGCTTGATTTGACTCGCATTATACCAATTTCAGTGTCACTGTGTTCATCTTATCGAGCCAGCCAATTTGATTGTACTTTTGTTGAAATCAAAGTTGTGAATTACATTTAATTTGAGTTTCAAAAAATTCCTTGAGATTTGTGATAATCTCCGTTAAATTCGTGTCAAGTGATATTAAGAATTGGAGTGCTATATGCTTAAATATAAAAATTTAAGTGTGAGACATATAAATGCATTAGAATTGTGTGCTACATATGTAAACGCCCCCTGTAATTATTATAATTTACAGATTTAATTTTAAATTTCCCAAACAAGAAGATTTAATTTTAAAGCTTCAAAAAAATGAAAAAAAAGGATGAGTTCGTTTTCTTCTTTAATATTTCAATTCTGATAAATTCATTTTTATTACACTTTATATTCTCATTACAACTCAAATAGATTTACAAGGCGTCTCAATGTAGAGTAAGCTCAAAATTGAATTTACACTCACTAAAAAAATTTATTGAGACTATAATTTCTGCCTGAATATATGTGATTGCTACTTAAGAGTATATAGATCTTATGACCTAAAATGTCTATAAATTTTTTTTCCTATCATCACTTCGAAAACTGAATGGCTTAGCATTAAAGAGGCCTCAATTTTGAAATGCTTTTAGCATAAACCTGACAATATTGGCTTTATTTATTTCATTATAAAGATGCGCAATAAAGTTAGAAGTCATATACTCTTCGAGCTGGTTGATATATTTAGGATGCGATTATTAAGCAGCAAGAGATCAGCATTTATATTTCTCCAGATAATAATTTAGGGGCTATTTGAGATCACTTCACTTATAGTTTTTTATTTTATTTTATTTATATATTTAAATAAAATGAAATATATTTNCGATCCTATCGTTTGGGTGCTGAAGTGTAGATATTAGCCCTCAGGTGAGGGGAACGTGGGAGCTCCGAAGTGAGAGCCGGTATCCTCCCAGCCTAACCACAGATTCAATAAACAAGAATAGGATTAGTCAATGTTCTTTATGTCTGGACCAAAGGGTATCGCAGATTCAATAAACAAGCATAGGATTAGTCAATGTTCTTTATGCTTGGACCAAAGGGTAAATACGAATTTAGCAAACAAGCATAAGATTAGTCAATGTTCTTTATGTCTGGACCAAAGGGTAAAGAATTCGGATTTAGTAAACAAGCATATGATTACTCAATGTTCTTTATGCCTGGACCAAAGGGTAAAGAACTCAGGTGAGGGGAACGTGGGAGCTCCAAAGTGAGAGCTGGTATCCTCCCAGCCTAGCCGCAAATTCAGTAAACAAGCATAGGATTAGTCAATGTTCTTTATGCCTTGACCAAAGAGTAAAGAATAGGTATGCTCATCGGTAACCAAGCATAGGATTAGTCAATGTTCTTTATGTCTGTACCAAAGGGTAAAGAATAGGTAGGTGCTGAAGTGTAGATGTTAGCCCTCAAGCGAGGGGAACGTGGGAGCTCCGAAGTGAGAGCCGGTATCCTCCCAGCCTAGCCACAGATTCAGTGAGGGGAACGTGAAAGCTCCAAAGTGAGAGTCGGTATCCTCCCAGCCTAGTTACAGAATCAGTAACCAAGCATAGGATTAGTCAATGTTCTTTATGTCTGGACCAAAGGGTAAGTCATATCGTTTGGGTGCTGAAGTGTAGATGTTAGCCCTCAGGCGAGGGGAACGTGGGAGCTCAATTCAATCCTATCGTTTGGGTGTTGAAGTGTAGATGTTAGCCCTCAGGCGAGGGGAACGTGGGAGCTCGAAAGTAAGAGCCGGTATTCTCCCAGCCTAGCCGCAGATTCAGTAAACAAGCGTAGGATTAGTCAATGTTCTTTATGTTTGGGTGTTGATGTGTAGATGTTAGCCCTCAGGTGAGGGGAA
Organism: Phalaenopsis hybrid cultivar; assembly: GCA_002079205.1. NCBI lineage: Eukaryota > Viridiplantae > Streptophyta > Magnoliopsida > Asparagales > Orchidaceae > Phalaenopsis > Phalaenopsis hybrid cultivar. The sequence goes on from JXCR01017735.1 coordinate 69,407, forward strand.
CGTGGGAGCTCCAAAGTGTAGCCGGTATCCTCCCAGCCTAGCCACAGATTCAGTAAAAAAGCGTAGGATTAGTCAATGTTCTTTATGCCTGGACCAAAGGGTAAAGAATAAGTATGCTCCAATTTAGCGTAGGATTAGTCTTTTATGTCTGGACCAAAGGGTAAATAATAGGCATGCTCCTATTTGACACAATATAAATTGAACTAATTTACCTTATCTATTCACTATAATTTCTTGACAAGAAAAATAATGCTTTCTTATATATTGAATATCACAATTAAACCTTCATTAGTATCATTAGTTATTTAATAGTTATTAAAATTACCTATTTATTTCAATTGTCTATTACTTTATATCATTAGTTATTTTTAGTTATTAAAATTATCTATTTATTTCAATTGCCTATTAGTGTTATCATTAATTATTTATTAGTTATTAAAATTATCTATTTATTTCAATTGCCTATTAGTGACAAATAAACAAATTGAACTTCGTTGTTGTGATTAAAGTATTGCTTTTCTAAAATCTTAGTTCGTACACTCCCCGTGGGATCGATATCTAGGATTTCATTAGAGTCCTATATTACTTGAGCGATACGTATACTTGCGTTGATAAGTGTGACTTTACAATTATTAAATATTTATTACATCCATATTTATGTTATATTTTAAGCACATAAAAAGTCGTGGTCAGTCACATAAGCTATAACAGGGGGCTTTATCAATTTTGGTAGGCCGCAAAGACCAAAGTAAGAAACTGCATGAGCTATGGACCACATTAGGTTATAGTTCGTCACATAAGCCATAGTGGTGTACTTTGGTAATGTTTGTTTGTTGTAGAAGCTAGAGTATTGTACCACGTAGGCCGTGGCAGGAAGTTATAGTAATGTCTGTTTATCACATAGGCCGGAGTTGGAAGCTGCATAACTTATGAACCATGTAGGTCGTAGTTGGCCACATTGGTTGTGGCGGTGAGTTGAATTAGCTTCAATTGGCCGCCAAGGCCATAGTGATGGCTTGCGGTTGCAGTGAATGACATAAACCATAGGTCGTAATGGAGACATATGAGCAGATAACTTGGAGTTTGAAAAACGTCACCATAATTTGAGAACGACGGTTGTGTGTAGTTATTGCAGTGGAGTTACATCGTACTTGGAGTGCTTTGATACACCGTCTTCGGGGTGCATCATTCTCTATCTTTGGGGTGTATCATTACATCATATTTGATGTGCATTATTATGCTGTATTTGAGGTGCGTTGTTATGCCATTTTTTGGATGTGTTATTACACCATCTTCGATGTACATGTTACACCGTTTTCAGAGTGCATCATTACACTATTTGTAGGATGCGTTGTTTCACTATCTTTGAGAAGCGTTGTTGCACCATAGGATTCATAGAAGCCAACGATCAGGGGGCGGTCGATGAGCAATAACTGATGATGATCAGCGACTGCAGGAGCAAGAAATATTCATCGGATTTTCATTCTAAAACAACACTAGAATTTGACTTCTTCTCATAATGCAACTCTAGCACCAGATATTCATCTCAGTTCTCATGCGAGGAGTAGATCTTTATTTATAATGTCTGGGAGTGTCTCTCTTTCAAATAAGGAAGGATTGCATACTACTCTATCGAACGACCCAAACATATTTCCACGATAAGTTGATAATTTATGGGCATTTAAGTGACATAACGATGTTGGATTTGTGTGATATTGGTCTCGTTAAATGGTTTCATCTAGACGTTCAGTTTGACTATAAGCTTGTCGGATTTGAAATCTGTATAGCCCTTCAATTAGCCACTCAAAGGTTCCAAAATTGGTTTAATGGATCTATCTAAGCTTGATTTGACTCGGATTGAACTATTTTGGTGTCCTTGTTTTTGTCTCGTCGAGCCAGTCAATTTGATTGTAACTTTGTTGAGATAATAATTTTTGATGTTTTTTAATTTGAGTTTGAAGGTTTCTTGCTTAAAAATTGCCTCGGTTTTTTACTATAGCCTTTTTTAATTTGTACCTTATAAGGCTCATAGGTTTTTGAGGTTTTTAATATCTCTATACCTTCTGAAACTAGTAGCAGTCTGAAATTTTTAATGTACATGTATCTTTTGGGGCTCGTAGTTGTTTGAAAATTTTGAGCGGAGACCATATCAACAACTTGCTCTCATAAAGTTTTTATTATGAGAACGAGCCCTAATAGTTACCATCGAGAGATCATCTTTCAAGGGTGTGGGTGGAGAACTTATCTGCCACTTGCCCTCAAGGGATTATTCTAGTGAGGATGTATCCACTACTAGCTTCTCATCGAGATTTGTCTCATAAGCTCACCTTCCAAGGGTATGAGTGGAAACATTCTATGCAAGTTGCCCTCAAGGAATCTTTTAGTGAGCAATGTATCAACCACTAGCTTCCCATCAAGATTGGTCTCATGGGTGTCTTTCGAAGGTAAGAGGGGTTATCTTGTCTGCACTTGTCCTTAACGGATCTTTTTAGTGAGGAATACATCCATTATTGGCTTCCCATTTAGACTAGCCTCCTAGGCTCGTCTTCTGGGTATGAGTGGAGACTATGTTTGTTACTAAGAATGTCTGACCTTTCCAAGGTTGTTTAATCGGACCAAATCCGCTCAAAGACCTTAGACTGTGGTAGAAGAAGTTGATTGTAATCCACATAAGATGTTAGACCTGTGATAAGTCATATAGTTAGAGATAGCTTACATCGTTAATTTGTCATGGACAAAGTCGTATGAATCCATTAAGACATTTTGACCTTTTCAAGGCTGTTAGTCGAACATTTTGTTTGATGATTGTAGCCTCTTATGGAATAGGTCGAATCAAGTTCCCCTGGAATCGATTACGTCCAGAATGAGGCGTCTAAGATGCTTTGTATTTCTTGAGCCTAGGGTGTAAGTTGAGATGAACCGTAATTTTTCTTGGAGATATAATTGCTATGCTAAAAAACTTCTTTGTTGTTATTGAATTTATTGTCCCCAATGGGGGTGTTGTCCACACAAGCCTGTAAAACAACCCATGTATCCAATCTTGAAGAGATGAACTTCTTGATCAAGTTATGGAAGAACTCTAGCATGGTGCGAGAGGGAGAAGGGGGAGGGGAGATCTTCATAGAATTTGTGTCTAAGTAAGATGTAGGAAGATTGCCTCATCACATCGTGTTGGGGACGCTAACGTGAATGACTTTTCGAGATTACGGTGAAAGTTACTCCCACATAGAAGAGTGCAAACAAATAGGGGCTCAGCATCTCAAAATTTAATATTATGTTGAATGTGATTTCCTTTTTCACAGACAATGCCAAAATATGTGTGCCAGAAGATTCGAGACAGTAGAGTAATAAATTAATGTCTCACCAACATATTCGAGATCCAACACACATACAGATAAAAAAAAATTAGCGGGAGGAGACACCACAATTTTTATGTAGAAAAATCTATAAAAGGGGAAAAAATCATGGGGTGTCAATCAGTCAAAGTAATCCACTAAACAATTGTAAGTACATAATCCCACTCTCTTCTTGGATTAGAAAAGATTGAATTATAATGTTGAGGTACAACAATGGTTCACAATAATAGTCATAACATATTGCGAATGTCGTATTCAATTGCTATGGAGGTAGTAGTCTTCGTGAATGTTGTAGATAGTGGTTGTAGTGCTAGTTTGTCGTAGAGGCTGTAATTGAAAGTTATTGTAGTAGTTGGTTATGTATGCAATAGGTGGTAGCTTCATAAGTATCGGTTGGCCACAATGACCATAATAGAGAGCTGTGATGGTGCTCATAAGTCACAAAAGCTAGAGTTGGGAGCTACATGAGTTGTGAGTCACATAGGTCATAGTATTTCACATATGTCATAGCAGTGAACTATAATAACATCCGTAGGTTACAAAGGTTGGAGTTGGGAGCTATATGAGCTGTGAGCCACATAGGTCGTCGTTGGTCATAAAGGTTGTAGTGGTGACTTGTGCTAATGTATGTTGGTTGTAGAGTCAAAAGTTAGGAGTTGCATGAGTTGTGGATCATGTAGGTTGTAGCTAGTCAAATAGGCCGTAGGGTGGAGTTATATTGATCTATGTAAGCCACAGAGGTCTGAGTTGAGACCTACATGTATTGTGGAGCACGTAGATTGTAGTTGGTCACATAAGCCATAATGGTGAGCTATAATAATGTCTATAGGTCGCAGAAACCGGAGTTGAGAGTTGCATCAGTTGTGGACCATGTAGGTTTTAGTTGGTCACATAGGTTGTAGTGATGTAATATTCGTAGGCCCCATAGACTAGAGTTGGTAGTTGCATGAGCTATGAGCTATGTAGGTCTAGTTCACACAAGCCATAACAGGTTGTTATGTTTGTAGGTCATAAAGGACAAAGTTGGGAACTACAAAAGCTATGGCCACTTAGGTCATAGTTAGTCACGTAGATCGTAATTGTGAGATATAGTAATGTCCTTAGGATGCAAAGGCCAGAGTTATGAGCTGCATGAATTGTGAATTGCATAGGCCATGGTGGTGAGCGGTAGTAACGTCAATTGGCTGCCAAGGTCATACTAAGGGGTTCTAGTTGTAATGAATCACATATGTCCTCAATAATGGTGTAAACGAGCCGAGCTTGTGTTCGACTTGTTAATATATCAAGCACAGAAAATTTTTTCATATTCGACTCGTTTGCTTAGTGAGCAGAACACTAGTTGTTTGTGTACATCAAGTCGTTTTGACATCCTTAGTTGCATAACCGTAGAATGTTAAGGGTATGGGCGGGATTTACTCATTATTTATATCATAATACTCTTTGAAATAGAATTTAATATATTTTTATTGCTCGATATATATATATATATANTTTTGTTCATGTTCGACTCGTTGCCCAACGAACGAATTGAATACGAGCTGTTTGTGAACAATGAGCTGTTTTTGATGACCTTAGTCGTAGGCTACTATGAGTAGAGAACTTCAAGAGTTTGGAGAAACTCCTGTATTATGAGTATGACCGTTGTAAGTAGTTATTGTGAGGAGTTACATTGTCTTCGTGGTACGTTGTTACTCTTTTGAGGTTATGTGGAATTTAAGATATATTGTTACACTATTTTCGTGGTGCATCGTTACACCATCTTCGGATTGCGTTGTTGCATCGTCTTCGGGTGCATCATTACACTATCTTCGAAGTGCATCTCATCATCTTTGGGATGCGTCACTACATTATCTTTGAAGTGCATTGTTGCACCATAGAATTCATCGACAACTGTGAGTAGGGGGTTTCGACGAACGGTGATTGACTGTGGCCGGTGGTTGCTAGAGCAGAAAATGTTTGTAAATGTATTAAGTGCCAAAGTACGTTGGAATTCAACTACTCCTTTTGGTCTAGCTCTAGCTCTCCTTTCTCGATCATCATGGAGGAGGTATGACGCTATTTGTGGAGTATGAGAATTCTTCTCCTGCAAATAAGAAAAAGTTCTAGACACTTCATCAAACGACCCATAAAGATTCCTATGATCATACGACATTTTGTGGAAATTCAAGTGCCTTAATGATGTTGAAATTGAGTGACATTGGGCTTGTTGGTCGTGTTTCATCGAGACACTCGATTTCACCATAAGTCTGTCAAATTGGGAATCTATTTGATCCTCCCAATTAGCCACCAAAGCTTCTAAATATGCTTTAATGACCTGACTTGGGCTTGATTTGACTCGCATTGTACCAATTTCAGTGTCACTGTGTTCATCTTATCGAGCCAACCAATTGGATTGTACTTTTGTTGAATCCAAATTTGTGAATTATATTTAATTTGAGTTTCAAAAAATTCCTTGAGATTTGTGATAATCGTCGTGAAATTCATGTCAAGTGACATTAAAGATTGGAGCGCTATATGCTTAAATATAAAAATTTAAGTGTGAGATATATAAATGCATTACAATTGTGTGCTACATATGTAAACGCCCCATGTAATTTTTATAATATACAGATTTAATTTTAAATTTCCCAAAAAAGATGATTTAATTTTAAAGCTTCAAAAAATGAAAAAAAGGATGAGTTCGTTTTCTTCTTTAATATTTCAATTCTGATCATTCATTTTTATTATAGTTTATATTCTCATTACAACTCAAATAGATTTACAAGGCGTTTCAATGTGTAGTAAGCTCAAAATTGAATTTACACCCAACTCAGCTCACTAAAAAAATTTATTGAGATTATAATTTCTGCATGAATATATGTGATTGCTAGTTAGGAGTATAAAGATCTTATGACCTAAAATGTCTAATTTTTTTTCCTATCATCACTTCGAAAACTTAATGGCTTAGCATTAAAGAGGCCTCAATTTTGAAATGCTTTTAGTATAAACATGACAATATTGGCTTTACTTATTTCATTATAAAGACGCGCAATAAAGTTAGAAGTCATATACTCTTCGAGCTGGTTGATATATTTAGGATACGATTATGAAGCAGGAAGAGATCAGCATTTATATTTCTCCAGACAATAATTTAGGGGCTATTTGAGATCACTTCACCTTTAATTTTTTATTTTATTTTATTTATACATTTAAATAAAATGATATATATTTGATATATTATAACCTATTTATTTATTTTTAAAAAATTAAAATAACTTTTTTAATTATTTTTTAGTATTTTAAAAAAAAATAAAAACATATAAAAATATACTAAACAAATATATTTTTAAAATAAAAAAAAGTTAAATAACAAATGATCCCAAATAAAGCCTTAACAAATAAGTAATTAAGAAATTCTCAGCTACCATACATTATCTGATCAGCAAAAGCAAAATAGAGTACAATCATTTTTTTTAAGGGGTTTAAAAATTATGTGTTTGATTCAAAGAAAAATAATGCCATTTAAATTTCCAATAAATTATATTTGAAATTCACTAGATTTTAGCAAATTCCAAACCCTATTTTGTGTAGAATAACACCACCGCTCGCTATATCTACCGCCGGCTGCACCTGACCTTTTGCCACCTCTGCTGGCCTCACATCGCTGCCAGCCAGCCGCCATCATCATAATTGGTTGCCGCCCGCTGCCCGTTATCCAACACCACCATGAAGTTTAATGAGTTTATTTTATATTGAATTTATTTTTTTCAAACCCAAAAAAAAAAAATGCAGTTCTACATTTATTTTACATTGAACCGAACAACTCTAATTTCAAATAGAATACATTACTTTAAAACTACATTTCCTTTGCAGCAAACCGAAGAAACCTTAAGCTAATATAATCAAATAAACGAAATAGAATAAATTTCTTCATAAAACCCCATAAAATTCTGTACATAGCTGCTGGTATTCTCATGAATGGAAGGAAATCTACACAGAACAGGCACACAGATCCTCCTAAGCGCAGCAATAATATAACTCAGAAACAAGTCACTAAACACACATATAGTAAACTATAACGAAATGAAAGTCGAATAATTATTAATATGGACAAAAATTGTAAATCAAAATGAGACTGCCTTCATGATAAGACACACACTCGACGATAAAAAATCACTACATGAATGAAAAGTGGAGCAGNCACACTCGACGATAAAAAATCACTACCTGAATGAAAAGTGGAGCAGAAGCAAGAAGAGATCAGTAACAGTGAGAGTATTCGTGATAGGCAAACCTGGGCTTTAAAGAGAGAATGGCTTCATGTAAACATCGAACATTTCGCATGAAGTTAACTGGGGTTCCTGCAAGACAAAAATATGCCTATTAGTTCAAAAGGATCAACAGATATAGTACATTGAAACAAGTTAGTAAATAAAGCCTTTTTTTGTTTGGATAATTGCATACACAACATGTGAAACTTTGCTATTTACAAAACTAGCACTCAGGTGATTTTCCTTTTTTATTTTTATTTTTTGAACTGCTGAACTGATGGATTCACGTGTCATGATCAAATCATTGAGAATTTAATAAAATTGAAAACTATGGGGTTGGGGTTTTATCATGAATTTTAATATTTGAGTGAGAATTTGAAGAATGGATGACAGAGGGTGCTGGATTTGTAAATAGCAATGTTTTTTTCCCCTTTCTGAGAGATTTAAATGTCTACCCCTTCAAGAGGGAGAAAAATCTAGTTTATGCTCGTTGNCGACTCATGGGAGCTAGTTTCACTTCCTAAAGAGCATAAGACAATTGATGTGAAGTGGGAGTACAAAGCAAAAAAAAATTCCAAAGGAGAAATTGAAAGATACAATGCAAGATTGGTGGCAAAGGCTACAGTCAAAGAGTAGACATCGACTATGATGAGGTATTTGCCCCTATTGCTCGATTAAAAACTATTAGACTAATCATTTCCTTGGCAGCTCAAAAAAAGTGGAGAATACATCAATGGATGTAAAATCAGTTTTCTTGAATGAAAACTTGAAGAAAAAAGTCTACATTCAGCAGCCACCAGGATATGAAGTCAAAGGGCAAGAGGACAAGGTCCTAAAGCTAAAAAAGGCTCTCTACGGGCTGAAGCAAGCACCAAGAGTATGTAATAGCCGAATAGACAAGTATCTGCAAGAGAAAGACTTCATGAAGTGTCCTTATGAGTTTGCTCTTTACATCAAGAATGAGCATGAAAATGTCTTGATTTTTTGTTTGTATGTCGATGACTTGATCTTCACCGAAAACAATCCAAGCATGTTTGAAAAGTTTAAAGAAGCGACGACAAATAAGTTTGAAATGACAGATATTGGGCTCATGACATACTACCTTAGCATTGAAGTCAAACAAATGGAAGATGAGATTTTCATATCTCAAGAAGGTTATGCATGGGAGATATTGAAGAAGTTCAAGATGGATAATAGCCGACCTATAAAAATCCTGTAGAATGTGGAGGCAAACTATCAAAATATGATGAGGAAAAAAAAATTGATCCAACGGTTTTCAAAAATTTGGTTGGAAGTTTGCGCTACTTGACATGCACAAGGCCTGATATTCTTTATGCTGTTGGATTTGTCAGTTGCTACATGGAGATTCCAACTGCTACCCACCTGAAAACCGCTAAAAGAATTATGCGCTATATCAAAGATACAATTGATTTTGGCTTATTTTACTCATCATCAACAATTTCAAGCTTGTAAGATATAGTGAAAGTGATTGGGCTGGAGACATGGATGATAAAAAGAGCACTACAGGGTTCGTGTTCTTAATAAGAGACAATGTTTTCACTTGGATGTCAAAGAAACAACTAATTGTCACTCTTTCTACTTGCGAAGTAGAGTGCGTGGCTACAACTTCATGTGTTTGCCATGCAATTTGACTTCGAAACCTATTAAAGGAGTTAAGTTTACCACAAGAAGACGATCAAGATTTGTATCGATAACAAATCTGTAATAGCGCTAACAAAGAATTCAGTTTTCCATGATAGAAGCAAGCACATTGATATGTGTCATCACTACATCAGAGAATGCATCAAAAGTAAAGATATACAATTGCAGTACGTGAAGTCTCAAGATCAAGTTGCAGATATTTTTACCAAGCCGCTCAAGAGTGAAGACTTTATTAAAATGAGAAGTTTAAAAGGGGGTGTTGAAATATAAACTTGATTTTAGTTATTTAAATAAAACCTAATTTCTAGAAACATGTCTCATCTAGAAACTTATTCTAGAATATGTAGTAGGTATGAAATTATTGTGCGATAGGTGTGGTAGGTGTGGTAGATGTGAAATTATTGTGTGGTAGGTATAAAATTATTTATAACAATTAAATTGAAATTGTAATGACACAATCATAGTCATTAATTTAGGAGGTGTCACTAGTATAAATAGGAGTGAAGTCTTTGAGTTTGTATCAAGTTAAGTAAAGTTGATAAATAAAAGTGAATCTTTTTTCATGAATTTTTAACCTTTTTCATATCCGAAAAGCTTCTCCATTCCAACAGTATTTATATATAAAACACCTAAACTTTATTTTTTACATTTATAACAGCCAAATCTTCATATCATATCAAAAGTACCACTATTTAACTTTTAATAAGTGAAACACATCTTTTCATACATAGATAAGTTGGCATATATGTAAAAATTGAAGTTTAGGTAATTAATGGTTATTTATTTAAATAAATAAGAATTAGTGGTATGCAAGTAAATCTTCCTAAAACTTGTATGATCTTGATATTTCTTACGATGAAATTGCCGCCAGAATGGCAGAAGCATGAAAGAAGAGCTTAAGGTCATCACTCAGCAATTAGAAGATTTGCGAGAAAGAAGGGATGAAAGATTGAGTCAGTTTCTTGAACTAAGGGAGCAAATACTGCGCGTTTCAACTAAAATTAGTCCTCAACATGGCCTTGAGATAGTTGTGGATGAATCTGATCTCTCCATGAGAAAGCTAGAAGGTCTTCATAGACGGTTAGAAATGCTCCGTAAAGAAAAGGTAACAATTTTTGCATTTCAGACATTAGTAACTAGTTCTTGTTATATTTTTTGTATATTATTTTCCACCATTTTTACACAGAATGATCGCTTAAGGAAGGTGCTCGACCACTTGAACAATCTGAAATCTTTATGTTCAGTGCTGGATATAGATTTCGAGCAGACAACTAGTGCAGTCCATCCTAGTTTAGATGGACCTGATGAATCAAAAAATGTCAGCAGCGATACAATTGAGAGGCTCACACAAACTATTCAGAGACTGCGGGAGGTGAAATTACAGAGAATGCGCAAGGTAATTTATCTTTTTTACAATTTTTATAGTTATTTCTTTTCTTTACTTGCTTAAAGTCAGAAATATGACAGCTTCAAGATCTTGCAACTGCAATGGTGGAGATGTGGTATTTGATGGACACTCCAATTGAAGAGCAGCAGCAGTTCCAGGAGCTTACATGTAATATAGCTGCTTCAGAGCATGAAATAACAGAACCCAACTCCCTTTCATTGAAATTCATCAATCATGTGAGTCCTTAATTGAAAATGCTCATTGTCTAAATTTCATTTCTGTAACTATGCTTGGGCTTTATGAAATGAGTTAAAGAATCCTTTTTTTTTGGCAGGTGGAAGCCGAAGTAGCAAGGCTTGAAAAGCTCAAAGCGAGTAAGATGAAGCACTTGGTTTTGAAAAAGAAGATTGAGTTGGATGAGCTATGCCGACGCACCCATCTTGTCGCAGAAACTGATAGTTTTGCAGAAGCTGGAATCAAGGCTATTGAGAATGGTACACATATTTTAATTTCAACTAAAAAAATATCTACTTTATTCATCAGATATTTGACTTTCTTTCCACTGAGCCCTCCTGTTGCAGAATCTCTTGATCCCTCTCTAGTTCTGGAACAGATCGAGGCTCAAATTTCAATTGTGAAAGAGGAAGCCTTCAGCAGGAAAGAGATTCTTGAGAGAGTCGAGAAATGGCTTGCTGCGTGTGAGGAAGAGTCCTGGCTGGAAGAGTATAACAGGGTTCTCTGTCTCTTCCCTTCAGATCATAGATTTCTTGCTTCTGGACACAACATACTAATTGATTTAGACTTCACCAGGATGAAAATCGTTATAACGCTGGAAGAGGAACTCACCTTATGCTCAAGCGCGCCGAGAAAGCCCGTGTTGCTGTCAGCAAAATTCCAGGTTTACTATTCGAAATAAGGGTGTAATTGAGCCAAGCTCATTCTTGAGCTGGCTTGGGCTCAGTTCGATAAGTGCTTGTCAACTTAGCATGATTAGCTAAGAAGCTAAGTGCAAGCCGGCCTCAACTTGACTCGTTAACTCATGAACTTGTTGCACTTGAAAATAGAGAAATTTAAAAACCTAGCATGCAATTATTTTGTATTTACTTTTCTTACATATGAAATTTCATATTTCAATAAATAACAATTTTGGTATTTTAACCTTTGAATGAAAATATGTTTTCTTACTTCTAAAAAGTGGTATTAGTACCATTTTTTATGTGATATTAAAAATTGAATGTTGGGGGTGTAAACATGAATGTCTAGATGTGACATGTAAATATATTAGAATTGTATGCTATGTAAGTGCCCCTAAAAAATAATTAATATAAAACATATTCAAAAGATATTGAAATTTAAGAATTTATCTTTAGATTATAAAATTTGTTTAAGAAATGATAGTTTATATTTAATATCAAGTGATTTTCTATTAAATTTCTCCCTGAATGCTTATGAGTTGGCTCAAATTCGTAAAATTAAGCTCGAACTCGAGCTCGATTAATTAATCAAGTTTCAGCTCAAGCTCTAGCCACCAGCCCTATTTGATGGTGGCTCGAGCTTGACTCAACTCATTTACACCTCTATCCATATTCCCAGGATGATTTTAAGTCAGTTTCACTTGCCTTTTCTCACCCTTTAATGATTATTTTCTGTTGCATCTTGAGCAGGGATTGTGGAGGCCTTGACAAACAAAATCATGTCATGGGAGAACGAGAGAGGGACTGAATTCATCTATGATGGCGTGAGTACTCTTCTGTCTAAGACTATTCTATTTCTACGCATGATTTCCATATTTTTGTAAGAAGATTTTCTGTTTCTTTAAACTCGGGAGCAAAATCAAAATATTGCAGTCCAGCCTCCTGTCCATGCTGGAAGAATACAACATCCTGAGGCAAGAGAAAGAGCATGAAAGAAAGAGACTGAGGGTAGGATAACTCCTCTATATTCTATCAAATTAGCAGATATCTTGAATAGTCTTCAAAATAAATTGTTCGTTTCAGGATCAGAGAAGGCTTCAAGGTCAGCTTTTGGCCGAGCAAGAAGTCATGTTTGGATCAAAACCAAATCTCTCTAAGTCTCATTCTGCAAAGAAGTTGACTGGAGCTGGAACTGGAACTGGAACTGGAACTGGAGGACCTACTAAAAGGCTATCGATCGGTGGGGCCACATTGCAGTCTCCAAGATTGGATTCGCATCCTTCATTCAAGTCCCCTTCCTCGGCAAAGAAGCAGAATTCTATTTTTGGAGGTTGGGCTAAAATACCTATCTATTTGGTCCCCTTATATTTGCTAGATATAGCGTTATTGTTATTGGCATATATAAATTGCTCCAACCTATGGGTAAAAGAAATGACAAAAAAGTAACTAATGGTAAGGAAATGACAATAAAACATAGGGATGATTACATGCATAGCACTTGACACTGTTATTTACAAGCACCCATGTCATTTTTTTAAACTATCGAATAGGAGGATTTATGTGTGTCATGATAAAAATATTGGGTTTGAGTTTATTATGAATTTTGATATTTGGGCAATAAGTTGACAAAGGGATGAAAGAGGGTGTTAGTTTTGTAAATAACGAATCTTGATTATCCTAATATTGCATATTATTGAATACTTTTTGGACGGTAGGTATTGTATCATTCTAGACTCACATAGCCTGGGGAAGACGTGTGAAGGGAGTGGTGGAAGAGGATTGATGCATGCTCTTCAAATTATAACCTCCGTTTTATGAAAGCATTGGTAGGAGAGAATCCATATGTCCCCTAAATTCACGCGAGTATATAACCCAAGATGGCATACCCTTCCTTCATAGGATTATGAAGAGAAAGAAAATTAATCAATATTTGTATCCGATAGCTTAGAGGATATGACCATTAGCACTTTGGCAAGCGAGGTCGACAAATCACTTCGACAAGTAAAACCGACAATTGTCTATGACATTTGACACATTGGTTGGCGAGATCAATAATTCAATCCAACAATCAATAAGTGGTTGTTGGGTCTCGGAAAAGATAGGCTTTCTAGGCCCGTAAAACCTACTAACATATATATCAGCCCCAAAAGTCATTTATTGGTATAAATTTAGTTTTTCGATTCTCTTGAGCCTTCGATAAGTTACTATGAGAAGAATAAGCAAATGAAGATTATGAGTTCCTTTTGACCATTGAAAAAAAATTATGTTTGTTATGCTCAGAGCTCAGCCAGAGCGTGGCGAAGTGCCAAAAATAATTTGATTCAAATTTTGACTTCCTTTCACCTGGGGGCATTTTAGCTACCCTTGCATGGAGTAGTCACTTAAACATACTATTGAATTCGAACTGTCCTTTGCCCTTGAGCACTTTGGATACGCATACAATAATGAATAGTCAAATGAACTTTCCAGTTTGTGGAGACTGATTCTCACCTGGAGTCCTAATTAGCTTTCATGTAGAGAGGAGTCGTTTGAACTTATTAATTTTGCCAAATGAGATATCGAGATCTTTTGCGCCTAAATTGAGAGGCCAATTACATCAACCAGTCGAGCAAAGACATGTCCGGGAGAAGTGTAATGTGATGGAATACGATTTTTAGGTGATCATAATGCTTCATTTTTCGATGGATAAATAAAGTTCAAGACTCCCCTATGTCCGTAGTGTTGCTAGGTCATACATCTTGTAACTTCTTTTTTTGTCAGAGACTAACCGTAACATGATTTGAAATAAAGTGCACGTATAAGTATCAAGTGCCCATTGGAGATGTCGTTATGCTGTCAAGGAAAAAATAGCAAGAGTTTTTAAGGATTATTGTATTTTTGGTAATTATTAAGTCTTTTCAATCCTTAACTCCCTGTTGGCTAAGAAAATGTTGCATGAATATGATGAGATATATCACTTCGGTCCCATCTCCGAGGAAGCTTTTCCTCACTTGCTCNGTTGGAGATGTCGTTATGCTGTCAAGGAAAAAATAGCAAGAGTTTTTAAAGATTAATGTATTTTTGGTAATTATTAAGTCTTTTCAATCCTTAACTCCCTGTTGGCTAAAAAAATGTTGCATGAATATGATGAGATATATCACTTCGGTCCCATCTCCGAGGAAGCTTTTCCTCACTTGCTCTTTGTTCGGATCGTTCTTTTTCATCTGTTTTTATTGAACATATCCCAATGAAGAAATTGAGAATCCCAGAGAAAAAATTAATGGTGGCTTGAAGATATTCTTGAGTTGGACCCAATTCCGAGCGGCACGAAAGTTGTCACTCGAGACATCTCGGTGATGGTGCCTNATTCTTTTTCATCTGTTTTTATTGAAGATATCCCAATGAAGAAATTGAGAATCCCAAAGAAAAAATTAATGGTGGCTTGAGGATATTCTTGAGTTGGACCCAATTCCGAGCGGCACGAAAGTTGTCACTCGAGACATCTCGGTGATGGTGCCTTATCGGGTCCCCCGTCGTCGGGACAAATTACCTTCGATCTGGATGCTACAGTTGTTCACATGTCTGATTTGTTGAGCAAGTGAAACGGGTCTATCCTCGCAGCACTTACAGAGCTTAGTTCTTGCGATAAGGACATGATTTCCTATTTCTGTAGAGGCCAATTAACTTGGCATGTCATGTTTTGATCAATAACTTTTAAATGTTCTTCTTTGCTCCTATACAAATTTGTCTGTATATCAACAACTTAACCTGGAGATGCCCCCAACCGATCCCCATGGGACAGTAGAAGGAGTTCCTGTGGAGCAGACACGGGAAGAAGAGACCTAGATAATCTGGCGATGACCTGCCGTTTTAGCGTGTCTTGATAGATCCTTTTCTTCCTTGTCCAGTATGATCGTTTGCTACTTGTAGAGATCAAGGCTCAAGAAGATTCCCCTCATTCTAAGCAAGGCGATGCCGACGATGTATACTGCTCTCGTCGGAATAGGCACATTGCTTGCATCTTCGATGTGTGCATTGCATTGCCTCTGGTTGTTTGTGTCTGAAGCTATGAATTCCTTCAATTTTCCTGTTCGGATCATCTCTTCAATCAGATTCTGAAGGTTTTGGATTCTCCTCCATGTCATGCCTGTGATATCTGTTGCAAACATAATATTTGTTTGGGCCACGCAAATTTTTTGGAGAAAACTTTATTTTGAATGGCTTCAAAAATCTTAACCAATGATTACTCTAAGTGGGGTGACTTCAGATGGAGGAAACCAAGGTGGTTCCAACCTACTTTCTGGCCTTCTCCCGATCAGTCTTTGGTCTGGAAGTTCTTGCTCCGGTTGGTGAATTCGTCTTCCAAGGCCTTTCAAGAATCCCTAAGGGTGAATTGATCTCATCGCCTACTGCAGCCTCTAGGATGTTTCAAAATCTATTTTCTGGTTCCTTAGTTCTGGATGAACTTGGTAAAGAGTTGTATTCTTCAGCTAAAATATTGTTGTTAGCCAACTCCAAAAGCTCAGCTAGAGTCCTCAATTTCTCTAGACCAAGAACATATCTGAATGGGAACTCACGCAGGCTTGCATGGGCAATGAAGGATTCCAGATCTTTCCTATCAATCATCTCCTGCTGGAATTTGGTGATGAGCCTTTCTGAAGGCTCCCGCTTGATCTTCAAAAGAGCCTGAGAGTACTTATGTGGCTTCTGGGCGCTAAAAAACTATGCTATGAACATTCTCTTAAACTCATAGAAAGAGGTGATGAATACTGAAGGTAAGTTGTTAAACCAACTTAGAGTTGATTCTTCTAATGTCATAAAGAATAACTATTACTTTAAGGCGTCGTTTACAAGTAGCAGACATATAACTGACTCAAATGAAGCTACATGATTGGTTGAGCCAGTTTTCCTTTCATAAGAATCCAGAGATGGAATCTTAAATTTCTGTGGCACTTCAGCCTCCACCATTTCTCTTGAAAAAGCATTTTCTAACAGCGTCCGCTTTTCTTCTTGTACCTCCATTTATCTACTTCTTCAACTGAAGAGTCAGGAAGTTCTTCTCCGGGAACATACAACTCATCATCCTTTCCTCTTCTTCCTCCAGCGTTGAGGAGAGAGCTCTTCTCAGCCTAGTCATTGGTAGACGATCCTACGTGCATTCGAACATGGGTTTTGGAGTGAGACTTGGAGGTTTCTTGTCTTGCTTTGTGTATCTCCGTTTTCATCTTCTCTTTTAACTCATTAATCTGCTAAATTAATAACTCTGGTGAGTTCATTGTTTTTTTTCGTTCTCTTTCGTACTTCAAATATGAACACTCACATCAAACCTTTTAGAATGTTGAAGTTTTTTAGGATGTTGGGTCTCATATTGTTCATGGGATCACACATCCTAGGAATGACATGTGAGAGGAGAGGTGGAAGATGATGGATGCATGCTCTCCAGGCTATAGCTTTTGGTTTACAAAAGAGATGGAATGAGAGGATCCGAATCTCCTCTGAAGGCGAGGGAGTGCCTTCATATATAAACCCTAAATAGCTCCCTCCATGTTCATAGGATTACAAAGAGAATGAATATCAAACATTTTTTTACTGTACTAAGTTTTTC
>JXCR01017735.1:95325-110580 GCA_002079205.1 Phalaenopsis hybrid cultivar
TTTTTTTTCTGTCTGATAAGATTTAAGTTATATTCAATTTAAATATATTATCAGATAACCCCTTAGATAGATGGCTTCTGAGCCATCTTAATAAGCCAAATTTCAGCTAATTCCAACTCGATTATCGGCGCGTTCAAAGTTGTTAAAGTGCAATGCATTTATAAATAAGGAAATTTACATATGCTGCACACAATTCTTTCTATTTACATACATTGAACTTTGGTGTTACAAACATATGCATTAAAAGGTATATTTCACTTCTAAAAATTAATAATACACTTTCATGCATGCTAGAAGATCTGTGTGTTGGTAGAGTAATAAATTAACGTCGCAACGTAGTACGAGATCTTGCACACATATATAAAAGAATAGTGCATGAAACACCATAATTAAAAAAAAACTTGGAAAAGAAAAACATCTACAGGGTCTGCTCCAGTCGAAGTAATCCACTAAGGAATTGTAAGTACATAGGTCCACTATCCTCTTGGATTGGAGAAGATTGAATTACAATGTTGAATTGCAGTGGTAATCCAACAATAATAGTTGTAACTAGTGGTGAATGTCGTAGTCGATTTTTATAGATATTGTTGTTCATTGTGAATGTTGTAGACATTGGTTGTAGCGCCAGCTTATCGTAGATGTCATAGTTAAAATTTGTGATAGTAGGTGGTAGCTTCAAGGTTGTTGGTTGGGCAAAGCGACTGTAATAAGGACCTCTGATAGTGTTCGTAGGCTGCACAAACCGGAGTTAGAAGCTGCATGAGCTATAAGCAACATTTGATGTAGTTTTTCATATTAGCAGAAGCAGGGAACTGTACTAATATTCGTAGGCCGTAAAAACTGGAGTCGGTAGCTACATGAGCTATAAGCTAGGTAGATTGTAGTTGATCACTTAGATTGTAGTTTGTCATATAGTCCTGAGATAGGAGCTACATGAGTTGTGTGCCTTGTAGGCCATAATTGGTCATTGTAGTAATATTTGTAGGCCACATAAGCTAGAGTTGGGAGTTGCAAGAGTTGTGGATCAAGTAGGTCGTAGTTGATAACATAAGTAATAACAGAGAGATGCAGTAATGCCAGTAGGTCGCATAGGCCATAATTGAGAGATGTATGGTCGTGGGCCAAGTAGGTCGTAGTTGGTCACATAAGCCATAGCAGGAAGCTTTATCAATTTTGGTAGGCCGCAGAAACCAGAGTAAGAAACTGCACGAGCTGTGAACCACATAGGTCGTAGTTGGTCACATAGACCATAGTGGTGTACTTTGGTAATGTTTGTTTGTTGCAGAAGCTAGAGTATTGTACCACGTAGGCCGTAGCAGGAAGTTATAGTAATGTTCGTAGGTCACATAAATCGGAGTTGGGAGCTGCATAAGTTATGAACCATGTAGGTCATAGTTGGTCACATTGGTTATGGCGGTGAGTTGAATTAGCTTCAGTTGGCCGCCAAGGCCATAGTAAGGGCTTGCGGTTGCAGTGAATGACTTAAACCATAGGTCGTAATGGAGACCTATGAGCGGATAACTTGGAGTTTGGAAAACGTCACCATATTTTGAGAACGACGGTTGTACGTAGTTATTGCAGTGGAGTTACACCATACTTGGAGTACGTTGATACACCGTCTTCGGGGTGCATCGTTCTCTATCTTTGGGGTGTATCATTACATCATATTTGATGTGCATTATTATGTCATATTTGAGGTGCATTGTTATGTCATTTTTGGGATGTGTTATTACACCATCTTCGAGGTACGTGTTACACCATTTTCAGAGTGCATCATTACACTATCTGTAGGATGCATTGTTTCACTGTCTTTGAGATGCGATGTTGCACCATAAGATTCATAGACACCAACGATCAGGGGGCGACCGATGAGTAGTAATTGATGATGATCAGTGACTGCAGGAGCAGGAAATATTCATCAGGTTTTTATTCTAAAAAAAATACTAGAATTTGACTTCTTCTCCTGATCCAACTCTAGCTCCAGATATCCATCTCAGTTCTCATGTGAGGAGTAGGTCTCTATTTATAATGTCTGGGAGTGTCTCTCCTTCAAATAAGGAAGGATTCCAGACCACTCTATCGGACGACCCAAACATATTTCCACGATAAGTTGACAATGTGTGGGCATTTAAGTGACATAACGATGTTGGAATTGTGTGATATTGGTCTCGTTAAATGGTTTCATCTAGACGCTCAGTTTGACTATAAGCTTGTCGGATTTGAAATCTGTTTAGCCCTCCAATTAGCCACTCAAAGGTTCCAAAAGTGGTTTAATGGATCTATCTAAGCTTAATTTGACTCGGATTGAACTATTTTGGTGTCATTATTTTTGTCTCGTCGAGTCAGTCAATTTAATTGTAACTTTACTAAAATAATAATTTTTGATGTTTTTTAATTTGAGTTTGAAGGTTTCTTGCTTAAAAACTGCCTCGATTTTTTTATTATAACCTTGATTAATTTGTACCTTCTAAGGCTCATAGGTTTTTGAGGTTTTTAATATCTCTATGCCTTCTGAAACTGATACATACTGAAATTTTTAATGTACATGTATCATTTGGGGCTCGTAGTCTTTTGAAATTTTTGAGTGGGGACCCTATCAACAACTTACTCTCATAAAGTCTTTCTTATGAAAACGAGCCCTACTAGCTACCATCGAGACTTTCCTCNCGATTTTCCTTTTTTTTATTTTTTGAACTGATGAACTGATCGATTCACGTGTCATGATCAAATCATTGAGAATTTAATAAAATTGAAAAATATGGGGTTGGGATTTTATCATGAATTTTAATATTTGAGCGAGAATTTGAAGAATGGATGACAGAGGGTGCTAGATTTGTAAATAGCAATGTTTTTTCCCCTTTCTGAGAGATTTAAATGTTTACCCCTTCAAGAGGGAGAAAAATCTAGTTTATGCTCGTTGTTAACTTGAAATGGCAAGTAGAATGAAAATGNGAAGTTGGTAAATAAAGCCTTTTTTTTTGTTTGGATAATTGCATACACAGCATCTGAAATTTTGCTATTTACAAAACTAGCACTCAGGTGATTTTCCTTTTTTTTATTTTTTGAACTGCTGAACTGATGGATTCACGTGTCATGATCAAATCATTGAAAATTTAATAAAATTGAAAAATATGGGGTTGGGATTTTATCATGAATTTTAATATTTGAGTGAGAATTTGAAGAATGGATGACAGAGGGTGCCAGATTTGTAAATAGCAATGTTTTTTCCCCTTTCTGAGAGATTTAAATGTCTACCCCTTCAAGAGGGAGAAAAATCTAGTTTATGCTCGTTGTTAACTTAAAATGGCAAGTAGAATGAAAATGAGATTATTAATAGTCTTGGATTAAAATAGCCAAAAAAAAGCTTATAGATAAGTGAATTAGGGCACTTGATAATACTCATTAATATTTTATATTTGATTATTCACCTAACTGAATGAAGTTCGACCAAAAAAATCAAATCTCATCATATATATATACAAGCTTGAACAATGAAAGCTTCCTCATTTTGTTCGTGAACAAGCTTGTTCATTGCTTAATAAACAAAACTCGATAAATACTCGTTTAATGATGACTTAACGAGCACGCACACACGCACACACGCACACGCACACGCACACGCACGCACGCACACGCGCACGCACACACACACACACACACACACACACACACACACACACACACACACACACACACACACACACTNATCTAATCATGCCTAATAATAAAATTAGATGTTAAAATTAATAACATTAAACATAAAACTTTTTAAACTCCCTAATAGTTCAGCTACGACTCAAACTGAATATGAAAACCAATAAAAAAGCAATAACAACAACAACAATATCAACAAGCCTTCATCCCACTAACTTGAGTCTTTACATGAATCCTGTTTTCTCCATTGTGTCCTCTTGAGTGTCAAATTTTCAATTAATTCTAATAAATTAAGATCATTTTTATACAATAAGCCCAAGTCTTTTTAGNAAGCCTTCATCCCACTAACTGGAGTCTGTTACATGAATCCTTTTTTCTCCATTGTGTCCTATTGAGTGTCAAATTTTCAATTAATTCTAATAAATTAAGATCATTTTTATACAATAAGCCCAAGTCTTTTTAGGTTTACTTCTATCTTTCTTAACATAAGTCGAATCTAAAACATCTACTCTCGTAACCAGATCATCAGATAACCATTTAAGATTATGCTGAATTTAATAAAACAACATTTAAGGGATGAAACTCGCACTCGATTGCATCTCGTGATCATTTTTCCTTGTGGAATGTAGCAGAATCAAGGGATCCTCTGAATTTCACACTATCATGGACATTCCGCAATCAGGATCTCGACATCCTATAAACCTGACAGTCCTATATCATTCTCCCACGCTAGGAGATGCCTCTTCTTTCTATGCTTATGGNTATAAGTCGAATGTAAAACATCTACTCTCGTAACCAGATCATCAGATGGTCAACATTTAATGGATTAAACCATCTAAGATTATGCTGAATTTAATAACAGGGGCAAAAAATATAGTAAAACAACATTTAAGGGATGAAACTTGCACTTGATTGCATCTCGTGATCACTTTTCCCTGTGGAATGTAGCAGAATCAAGGGATCCTATGAATTTCACACTATCATGGACATTCCGCAATCAGGATCTCGACATCCTATAAACCTGACGGTCCTATATCATTCTCCCACGCTAGGAGATGCCTCTTCTTTCAATGCTTATGAAATCAATCTATCACCAAAATAAAGTCATTGCATCATTGTGTCTATGGCAGTCTCACTGTAAATTTATGCTTGCGTGCATTTCAGGCAACTCCAAAACACATATTTCCTTCCAAAGCCTATCCTGATAGAATAAATGTCCATCATTTTTTGGCAAAACTAGAGGCAAATTTTCTTATAGATGGATATTCTCATGATCAAAGTCTCAAACCATTAATATGTAACATACTTATCCCACTTCTCGTGCTCGGCTAGGCATATTCAATAAACAAGTCTATTTGCAGGAATTAACTCTAGAATGAAATTTGTGACATGCTGAAACACTCTTAGTGGTAACCACCCAAGAGGTAAATTATCGATCAGAATCCAATGACTCCTTTAACAAGAGCTACCCCTTTTTCAGTATTAGCTCCTATAACACATTATCTTCCAGGACAACCAAAATCTTGTTGGAGTTTCTCTCATGGCTCATTTTGAAATACTAGTATCTCTCCCTTATTAGCTAGAGATTGGTACTCCCCTTTTTTGCACTCACCTTCTTTAGTGTCACCTGTATCATTGTCCATTTCTTCAACTGTTCTATGTTTAGTGAAAGAAATTGCCCTCCTGTCTGGGAAATCAGACACACCGCGTCCAAAATCATGGCACTTGAATCATTTCTAACTGGAACGAATATAGGAGCATTGGTTAGCTCCACCTGTTCTCCACTATGAACAAATTTCTCCTTAAGCGGGCTCGACTTGGAAGCTTCGCTAGGTGTACGTTTGCTACTTAATTTTGAGGTATGACAGTCACCCTGTGATGTTCTTTCTCCACCTTCAAATTTATAGTAAATATATCAAGTAAGGACCAATTTGCAACTGCGCCTTAATAAACGAACTCAATCCTCCAAGGTATCTTGCTATTGTGTGCTCCTCTGGTCCCACCAACTGACATTTCAGCATGAGTTGATCAAATTCAATTGTGTATTTTCGCACAAAAGAATCTCTCTAGCATAGATGGAGATTAATGAACATATCCTATCGGCAATGTGGGAAAAAATATTTGTGTTGCATATCCCTTTTCATATTAGACTATGTCGTAATTTTACTCTTCTCTTCCTACAGTGAAAGATAATTCAGATTCTCTCACCACAAAGATGCACAACACTTTAACTTATGGGCAGTTGGCTTGCCCTTCTGTCCAATAGAGCATTCTTATACTCAAAAATTTATTTTACAAGGAATCACTAAATAAATTCGTCTTGATCCATATGATCGTCAAATTCTTGCAAGTTAATTTTAACTCCAAAAACTTGGCTCCTCTAATATTCCATTCCAAATTGTCAGGATATTGATTCTTTGTAACTGAAAATTTTTTGGTGGAAGGGATTCACTTTCCCCTCCCAATCTGACGAGTCGCCATAGTGGCAATAAGTGATCTCATCGAAATGTTTTCTCTTAAAGGCAACCTCTATTACAGTTGGAGAATTTCCCGTTGTATATCCTCCATAGTAAGTTCCTAGACATCTCATTGAGACTTTCTTCTTAGCGGCATGACGTCTTTTCCTTCTGATCAGGTTTTCGGCGAACGTAGAATTGCAAATCAATGTTTGTCGAGGGCTTAGGTTTTAATGATAGGTGAATATTTTGTGGTGGAATATTTGAATTTTTAAAATTTAAGGTCAGAGCTAGGAAATGCGGTAGGAATGATTTGGGTAAGGAGAATTTTTTTTTTTCTAGAAAATTTGGATTAGGAAAAGAAAAACAAAACCTTGAAAAATGTACAGATTGTTGCGCTCTGATACCAGATTATACCTTTCTAGGATTCCTAGTTGGTGGAGAGGTGGCTGTGGAATAACATGAAAGTAGAAATATGAAGTGCTAACGATGTTTGGATGGGGATAGGAGCTGAAATCTGTACTTGGACAGCAAATCCAATGCGTTCGAAAACTTCCCGGCTGAAAACAGTGTCTCAAACAAGGAAACAACGAGATACGAGCTGCAAAAATATTCCACCACCTATTCTTGAGCAAAATCACACCACTTGTAAAAGGAAAATGATATAACACTCAATTAAGTTAGAAATCAAGATACAATCTCTAACACACAAAACAAATCAAAAGCCCTCCAAAAAAAAAAACCGACACATAAATAGTCTCCACAGTAGAAAAAAATCTAATTAGAAAGAAAGGAATAGGAAATAATGCTAAAGGAAAATGATTATGTTGAAATCAATAACGAGGCAAAAATTTCCATAAAATGGCATTCACAAAATGAAACTTACGCTTGATCACATCCCGTGAGCGCATTTCCCTATCTGGAATGTAGTGGAATCATGGAATCCCACAATTTTTCACTATCGTGGACTTCCTGCAACTAGGACTGCGACATTGTGTAATCCCCACAATCCCACGTCAAACAGGATCATCAGAATAGCAATCCTCATAAACTAACCCAAAAGAGGATCAAGTTTTTGAACCAATGGCTGAGACACAACCATATGAACTTGCATAAGTTTTTGAGCCTTTAGAGATTCAGAAACTGGTGTATAATATTATATGTCACAAGTGAAAAGGGCCTTGTATATGAGAATGGCTATATGGATAATCATGATAAAATCAATATTGATGATGATATTCATATTATTCACGAGACATGAATGCTAATATAGATCAGATGTATTGACAAGTGGTGTAAAAGAGTCCAGTCAAGCTTGAATCACCCTCGGCTTGAGCTTGAGCTTGATTAATAGCATTGAGTTTGAGCTTGAGCTTCAGCTTAAGTCTACAAATTTGAGCCAACTCATGAACCAGCTTATTTATTATAAAAGAGAAAATAATATTAATTTAAGATAATATTATAATAAATGATGAATAAAATGAGCAATTAGGAGAGAAATAACAAGAAATCACTTAAGATAAAATACAAAATATTTTTTTAAATATAAATAATGTCTTCAAATTTAATATATTTTGAGTATAATTTATATAAATATTTTTTTAAACGAGCCGGCTCACGAACTAACAAGCTGAGTAGTAGCTAGCTTTAACTTAGCTTGTTAGCTCATCGAGCTCAGTTCCCGAGCCACTTATCGAGCCGAGCTCTAACCGGCTCTCGAGTCTGCTTAACTCACACACCTAACATTAATTCCTCAAAAATGATTCATCACATCTATGAGAGTGACAAAGATGATAATCTCAATTTAGATATGAACCATTTGTAATTATCATAAGAATAAGAACCACAATCATATGTGCAATCATGAGTCAAATACATTACAATGATTTGATCCCTTAACTATCTCATATTTTACTTTTAGGCAATAGTACTACCATTCATTAGCACATACTTTTCTGAATATCACTTAGTATGAGATTGTTTCATTGCAAATGTCCTAGAGTGATTGGATCTCATTTCCATGTGTGTTAAAGTGTCTTTTGGTTGAATGAATGCAACAAAGTTCCCATTCCTAAAACCTATGTTAAAAAGGAAAAAAGTGAGTTCCAATCTTGAGACATAGGAAGTAAATTTTAGTTTTGCTTTTTTGCTTTCATAACAACAAAATAATATTAAATTAACATAATGATAGATTAAAAGATTAACTGTAATTTAAATAATGAGAAGGTAATAAAATATCAATATAATGTGGATACAAATGAAGCTCATTATGGTTCAAAAAAACACAAAACCAAGTTTACAGTAAACGAGTTCCTGCAAAGCAAATACATATCATTGCAACTCACTTTCAAAATAGAGCTCAAATCCAAACACTTGAAGTGAAATAAATTCCTTAGCATAGTATATATGATTTGTGAGGTCTATTCATACTCGTAAGGAGCATATTTATCAACCAAATCTAAACTCTATTTATAGTACTATCTTGAACTTGAATGCTTAAGAGATTGTTTATGTCTGGAAGCCGCACAAGTCACTTCAATGTGATTCGCCATCAAAATTCAGATCCAAATGCTTGAAGTGAAATAATTTTCTTGAATANTGATTCGCCATCAAGTCACTTCAATGTGATTCGCCATCAAAATTCAGATCCAAATGCTTGAAGTGAAATAATTTTCTTGAATAATGTACGTAGTTTGTGAGTCCAATTCATACTCAAAAGGAACAGATTAATCAACAAAATTTAAACCGTATAAATAATATTATTCTGAAGTGAATACTTTTTAAGATTGATTATGTCTGGAAGCCGCCCAACTCACTTCAATGTGACTCACTTTCCAAATTGATCCAAAAAACTTAAAATGAAACAATTTTTTTAGAATCACACACACACACACCTACACACACACNTGTAGTTTGTGAGTCCAATTCATACTCAAAAGGAACAGATTAACCAACAAAATTTAAACCGTATAAATAATATTATTCTGAACTGAATACTTTTTAAGATTGATTATGTCTGGAAGCTGCCCAACTCACTTCAATGTGACTCACTATCCAAATTGATCCAAAAAACTTAAAATGAAACATTTTTTTAGAACCACACACACACACACACACACACACACACACACACACACACACACATATATATATATATATATATATATANTAGAACCACACACACACACACACACACACACACACACACACACACACACACACACACACACACACNGTGAGGGTACTTTTTCTAATTTTCTAAGACTAGTCAATAGGAAAGTCATATGGCTAGACCTAGGCTACTAAAGATTTCGAGACCTCAACCAAAAGTGAGGTCAACAAATGGACCCCCAATAGGTGTGGTGTGCTGGATCTTCTAAGACTAGTCAATAGGAAAGTCCTATGGCTAGACCTAGGCTACTAAAGAAGTTTCTTAGACCCAACAAAAGTGAGGACAAAACGTACTTAGAGTGCGTTGATACACCGTCTTTGAGGTGCATCGTTCTCTATCATTGGGGTGTATCGTTCATATTTGATGTGCATTATTATGTCGTATTTGAGGTGCGTTGTTATGTCATTTTTGGGATGTGTTATTACACCATCTTCGAGGTACGTGTTACACAATTTTCAGAGTACATCATTACACTATCTGTAGGATGTGTTGTTTCACTGTCTTTGAGATGCGTTGTTGCACCATAAGTTTCATAGACGCCAACAATCAGGGGGCGACCAATGAGTAGTAATTGATGATGATCAGTGACTGTGGGAGCAGGAAATATTCATCAGGTTTTTATTCTAAAAAAACACTAGAATTTGACTTCTTGTCCTGATCCAACTCTAGCTCCAGATATCTATCTCAGTTCTCATGTGGGGAGTAGGTCTCTATTTATAATGTCTGGGAGTGTCTCTCCTTCAAATAAGGAAGGATTCCAGACCACTCTATCGGACGACCCAAACATATTTCCACGATAAGTTGACAATTTGTGGGCATTTAAGTGACATAACGATGTTGGATTTGTGTAATATTGGTCTCGTTAAATGGTTTCATTTAGACCCTCAGTTTGACTATAAGCTTGTCGGATTTGAAATCTGTTTAGCCCTCTAGTTAGCCACTCAAAGGTTCAAAAAGTGGTTTAATGGATCTATCTAAGCTTAATTTGACTCGGATTGAACTATTTTGGTGTCATTGTTTTTGTCTCGTCGAGCCAGTCAATTTGATTGTAACTTTACTAAAATAATAATTTTTGATGTTTTTTTAATTTGAGTTTGAAGGTTTCTTGCTTAAAAACTGCCTCGATTTTTTTATGATAATCTTGTTTAATTTGTACCTTCTAAGGCTCATAGGTTTTTGAGGTTTTTAATATCTCTATACCTTCTGAAACTGATAGCATTCTAAAAATTTTAATGTACATGTATCATTTGGGGCTCGTAGTCTTTTGAAATTATTGAGTGGAGACCTTATCAACAACTTACTCTCATAAAGTCTTTCTTATGAAAACGAGCCCTACTAGCTACCATCGAGACTTACCTCTCGGGATCATCTTTCAAGGGTGTGGGTGGAGAACTTATCTGCCACTTGCCCTCAAGGGACTATTCTAGTGAGGATGTATCCTCTACTACCTTCTCATCGAGATTTGTCTCATAAGCTCACCTTCCAAGGGTATGAGTGGAAACGTTCTCTGTAAGTTGCCCTCAACGAATCGTTTAGTGAGCAATGTATCAACCATTAGCTTCCCATCAAGATTGGTCTCATGGGTGTGTTTCAAAGGTAAGAGTGGTTATCTTGTCTGCACTTGTCCTTAACGGGTCTTTTTAGTGAGGAATACATCCATTATTGGCTTCCCATTTAGACTAGCCTCCTAGGCTCGTCTTCTGGGGGNTCTACTAGCTTCTCATCGAGATTTGTCTCATAAGCTCACCTTCCAAGGGTATGAGTGGAAACGTTCTCTATAAGTTGCCCTCAAGGAATCGTTTGGTGAGCAATGTATCAACCACTAGTTTCCCATCAAGATTGGTCTCATGGGTGTCTTTCAAAGGTAAGAGTGGTTATCTTGTCTGCACTTGTCCTTAACGGATCTTTTTAGTGAGGAATACATCCATCATTGGCTTCCCATTTAGGCTAGCCTCCTAGGCTCGTCTTTTGGGGGTATGAGTGGAGACTGTTTGCTAATAAGAATGTATGACCTTTCCAAGGTTGTTTAATCGGACCAAATCCGCTCAAAGACCATAGACTGTGGTAGAAGAAGTTGATTGTAATACACATAAGATGTTAGACCTGTGATAAGTCGTATAGTTAGAGAGCTTACATCGTTAATTTGTCACGGACAAAGTCGTATGAAATCCACTAAGACATTTTGACCTTTTCATGGCTGTTAGTCGAACATTTTGTTTGATGATTGTAGCCTCTTATGGAATAGGTCGAATCGAGTTCCCCTTGAATCGATTATGTCCAGAATGAGATGTCAAAGATGCTTTGTATTTCTTGAGCCTAGGGTGTAAGTCGAGATAGACTGTAATTTTTCTTGGAGATATAGTCATTATACTTAACAACTTCTTTGTTGTTATTGAATTTATTGTCCCCAATGGGGGTGTTGTCCACACAAGCATGTAAAACAACCAATATATCAAATCTTGAAGAGATTAACTTCTTGATCAAGTTATGGAAGAACTCTAGCATGGTGTGAGAGGGGGAAGGGGGAGGGGGATCTTCATAGAGTTTGTGTCTAAATATGTATGAAGATTACCTCATCACATCGTGTTAGGGACGTTAACGTGAATGACTTTTCGAGATTACGGTGAAGGTTGCCCCCACATAGAAGAGTGCAAAAAAATAGGGGCTCAGCATCTCAAAATTTAATATTATGTTGAATGTGGTTTCCTTTTTCACAGACAATGCCAAAAGATGTGTATCAAAAGATCTGACAGTAAAATAATAAATTAATGTCTCAACATATTTGAGATCCAACACACATACAAATAAAAGAAAATTAGCGGGAGGAGACACCACAACTTTTATGTAGAAATTTATATAAAAGGGGAAAAATCATGGGGCGTGAATCAGTCAAAGTAATCAACTAAAGAATTATAAGTACATAATCCCAGTCTCTTATTGGATTAGAAAAGATTGAATTATAATGTTGAGGTACAACAATGGTTCACAATAATAGTCATAACGAGTTGCGAATGTCGTATTCAATTGCTATGGAGCTAGTAGTCTTCGTGAATGTTGTAGATGGTGGTTGTAGTGTTAGTTTTTCGTTGAGGCTATAATTGAAAGTTATTGTAGTAGTTGGTTATGTATGCAATAGGTGCTAGCTTCATAAGTATCAGTTGGTCAGAACGACCATAATAGAGAGTTGTGATGGTGCTCGTAAGTCTCAGAAGCTAGAGTTGGGAGCTACATGAGTTGTGAGTCACATAGGTCGTAGTATTTCACATATGTCATAACAATGAACTATAATAGCATCCGTAGGTTACAAAGGTTGGAGTTGGGAGCTATATGAGCTGTGAGCCACATAGGTCATCGTTGGTCATAAAGGTTGTAGTGGTGACTTGTGCTAATGTATGTTGGTTGTAGAGTCAGGAGTTAGGAGTTTCATGAGTTGTGGATCACATAGGTCGTAGCTAGTCAAATAGGTCGTATGGTGAAGTTATATTGATCTCTGTAAGTCGCAGAGGCCTGATTTGGGACCTACATGTATTGTGAAGCACGTAAATTGTAGTTGGTCACATAAGTCATAATGGTAAGCTGTAATAATGTCTATAGGTCGCAGATACCAAAATTGAGAGTTGCATTAGTTGTGGACCATGTAGGTTGTAGTTGGTCACATAAGACGTAATGATGTAATGTTCGTAGGCCCCATAGGCTATAGTTGGGAGCTGCATGAGCTATGAGCTATGTAGGCCTAGTTCACATAAGCTATAACAGAGAGTTATGTCTGTAGGTCATAAAGGACAAAGTTGGGAACTACGAAAGCTATGACCACTTAGGTCATAGTTGGTCACGTAGATCGTAACTGTGAGATGTAGTAATGTGAATCACAGAGTTATGAATCACATTGGCCATGGTGGTGAGCGGTAGTAACGTCAATTGGCTGTCAAGGTCGTAGTAAGGGGTTGCAATTGTAATGAATCACATGTCCTCAGTAGTGGTGTAAACAAGCCAAGAAAATTTTTTCATATTCGACTCGTTTGCTTAGCGAGCAGAACACTAGTTGTTTGTGAACATCAAGTCGGTTTGACATCCCTAGTTACATAAGTGTATGGGTGGGATTTACACTTTATTATTTATATCATAATACTCTTTGAAATAGAATTTAATATATTTTTATTGCTCAATATATATATATATATATGGTCCCAAANCATTTATTTATTTTTAAAAAAATTAAAATAACTTTTTAATTATTTTTTAGTATTTAAAAAAAAATAAAAACATATAAAAAATATACTAAACAAATATATTTTTAAAATAGAAAAAGTTAAATAACAAATGATCCCAAATAAAGCCTTAACAAATAAGTAATTAAGAAGTTCTCAGCTACTATACATTACCTGATCAGCAAAAGCAAAATAGAGTAGTCATTTTTTTTTAAGGGGTTTAAAAATTATGTGTTTGATTGAAAGAGAAACAATGCCATTTAAAATTCCAATAAATTATATTTGAAATTCCCTAGATTTTAGCAAATTCCAAACCCTATTTTGTGTAAAATAACAAAATAGGGTTTGGCTCGCTATAGCTACCGTCGGCTGCCTCTGACCTTTTGCTACCTCTGCTGGCCTCACATCGCTGCCAGCCGCCACCATTATAGTTGGTTGCCGCCCGCTGCCCGTTATCACCACCACCGTGGAGTTTAATGAGTTTATTTTATATTGAATTTATTTTTTTTCAAACCCAAAAAAAAAAAAAAAATGCAGTTCTACATTTATTTTACATTGAACCAAACAACTCTAATTTCAAATAGAATATATTACTTTAAAACTACATTTCCTTTGCAGCAAACCGAAGAAACCTTAAGCTAATATAATCAAATAAACGAAATATAATAAATTTCTTCAGAGTTTATTTCTGTACATAGCTGCTGGTATTCTCATGAATGGAAGGAAGTCTACACAGAACAGGCACACAGATCCTCCTAAGCGCAGCAGTAATATAACTCAGAAACAAGTCACTAAACACACATATAGTAAANTGCAGTTCTGCATTTATTTTACATTGAACCAAACAACTCTAATTTCAAATGCAATATATTACTTTAAAACAACATTTCCTTTGCAGCAAACCGAAGAAACCTTAAGCTAATATAATCAAATAAACGAAATATAATAAATTTCTTCAGATAACCTCATAAAATTCTGTACATAGCTGCTGGTATTCTCATGAATGGAAGGAAGTCTACACAGAATAGGCACACAGATCCTCCTAAGCGCAGCAGTAATATAACTCAGAAACAAGTCACTAAACACACATATAGTAAANCAAATTTCCCAAACAAGAAGATTTAATTTTAAAGCTTCCTAAAATGTCTATAAATTTTTTTTTCCTATAATCACTTCGAAAACTTAATGGCTTAGCATTAAAGAGGCCTCAATTTTGAAATGCTTTTAGCATAAACCTGACAATATTGGCTTTATTTATTTCATTATAAAGATGCGCAATAAAGTTAGAAGTCATATACTCTTCGAGCTGGTTGATATATTTAGGATACGATTATGAAGCTGCAAGAGATCAGCATTTATATTTCTCCAGACAATAATTTAGGGGATATTTGAGATCACTTCACTTATAGTTTTTTATTTTATTTTATTTATATATTTAAATAAAATGAAATATATTTGATATATTATAACCTATTTATTTATTTTTAAAAAATTTAAAATAACTTTTTAATTATTTTTGAGTATTTTTTTTAAAAAATAAAAACATAAGTTCTCAGCTACTATACATTACCTGATCAGCAAAAGCAAAATAGAGTAGTCATTTTTTTTAAGGGGTTTAAAAATTATGCGTTTGATTGAAAGAGAAACAATGCCATTTAAAATTCCAATAAAGTATATTTGAAATTCACTAGATTTTAGCATATTCCAAACCCTATTTTGTGTAAAAAAACACCATCGCTCGCTATAGCTACCGTCGGCTGCCCCT
>JXCR01017735.1:112789-142199 GCA_002079205.1 Phalaenopsis hybrid cultivar
AATCTAATCATGCCTAATAATAAAATTAGATGTTAAAATTAATAACATTAAACATAAAACTTTTTAAACTCCCTAATAGTTCAGCTACGACTCAAACTGAATATGAAAACCAATAAAAAAGCAATAACAACAACAACAATATCAACAAGAAGCCTTCATCCCACTAACTGGAGTCTGTTACATGAATCCTTTTTTCTCCATTGTGTCCTATTGAGTGTCAAATTTTCAATTAATTCTAATAAATTAAGATCATTTTTATACAATAAGCCCAAGTCTTTTTAGGTTTACTTCTATCTTTCTTAACATAAGTCGAATCTAAAACATCTACTCTCGTAACCAGATCATCAGATAACCATTTAAGATTATGCTGAATTTAATAAAACAACATTTAAGGGATGAAACTCGCACTCGATTGCATCTCGTGATCATTTTTCCTTGTGGAATGTAGCAGAATCAAGGGATCCTCTGAATTTCACACTATCATGGACATTCCGCAATCAGGATCTCGACATCCTATAAACCTGACAGTCCTATATCATTCTCCCACGCTAGGAGATGCCTCTTCTTTCTATGCTTATGGAATCGATCTATCACCAAAATAAAGTCATTGCATCATTGTGTCTATGGCAGTCTCACTGTAAATTTATGCTTGCATGCATTTCAGGCAACTCCAAAACACATATTTCCTTCCAAAGCCTATCCTGATAGAATAAATGTCCATCATTTTTTGGCAAAACTAGAGCCAAATTTTCTTATAGAGGGATATTCTCATGATCAAAGTCTCAAACAATTAATATGTAACATACTTATCCCACTTCTCGTACTCGGCAAGGCACATTTAATAAACAAGTCTATTTGCAGAAATTAGCTCTGGAATGAAATTTGTGACATGCTGAAACACTCTTAGTGGTAACCACCCAAGAGGTAAATTATCGATCAGAATCCAACGACTACTTCAACAAGAGCTACCCCTTTTTCGGTATTGGCTCCTATGACACATTATCTTCTAGGACAACCAAAATCTTGTTGGAGTTTCTCTCATGGCTCATCTTGAAATACTAGTATCTCTCCCTTATCAGCTAGAGATTGGTACTCCCCTTTTGTGCACTCACCTTCTTTAGTGTCACCCGTATCATTGTCCATTTCTTCAACTGTTCTATGTTTAGTGAAAGAAATTGCCCTCCTGTTTGGGAAATCAGACACATCGCGTCCAAAATCATGGCACTTGAACCATTTCTAACTGGAACGAATATAGGAGCATTGGTTAGCTCCACCTGTTCTCCACTATGAACAAATTTCTCCTCACGACTTGGAAGCTCCGCTAGGTGTACGTTTGCTACTTGATTATGAGGTTTAACTCTGCCTGTAAGACATGACAGTCACCCTGTGATGTTCTTTCTCCACCTTCAAATTTATAGTAAATATATCAAGTAAGGACCAATATGCAACTGCATCTTAATAGACGAACTCAATCCTCCAAGGTATCTTGCTATTGTGTGCTCCTCTGGTTCCACCAACTGACATTTCAGCATGAGTTGATCAAATTCAATTGTGTATTTTCGCACAAAAGAATCTCTCTAGCATAGATGGAGATTAATNTAAAGTCTTCAAATTTAATATATTTTGAGTATAATTTATATAAATATTTTTTCAAACGAGCCGGCTCACGAACTAACAAGTCGAGTAGTAGCTAGCTTTAACTTAACTTTTTAGCTCGTTAAGCTTAGTTCCCGAGCCACTTATCGAGCCGAGCTCTAACCGACTCACGAGTCAGATTAACTCACCTACACGCCTAACATTAATTCCTCAAAAATGATTCATCACATCTATGAGAGTGACAAAGATGATAATCTCAATNAACGAACTAACAAGTCGAGTAGTAGCTAGCTTTAACTTAGCTTTTTAGCTCATTAAGCTTAGTTCCCGAGCCACTTATCGAGCAGAGCTCTAACCAGCTCACGAGTCAGATTAACTCACTTACACGCCTAACATTAATTCCTCAAAAATGATTCATCACATCTATGAGAGTGACAAAGATGATAATCTCAATTCAGATATGAACCATTTGTAATTATCATAAGAATAAGAACCACAATCATATGTGCAATCATGAGTNTAACCAGATCATCAGATAACCATCTAAGATTATGCTGAATTTAATAACAGGGGCAAAAAATCAAGTAAAACAACATTTAAGGGATGAAACTCGCACTCGATTGCATCTCGTGATCATTTTTCCCTGTGGAATGTAGCAGAATCAAGGGATCCTCTGAATTTCACACTATCATGGACATTTCGCATCAGAATCTCAACATCCTATAAACCTGACAGTCCTATATCATTCTCCCACGCTAGGAGATGCCTCTTCTTTCTATGCTTATGGAATCGATCTATCACCAAAATAAAGTCATTGCATCATTGTGTCTATGACAGTCTCACTGTAAATTTATGCTTGCGTGCATTTCAGGCAACTCCAAAACACATATTTCCTTCCAAAGCCTATCCTGATAGAATAAATGTCCATTTTTTGGCAAAACTAGAGCCAAATTTTCTTATAGAGGGATATTCTCATGATCAAAGTCTCAAACCATTAATATGTAACATACTTATCCCACTTCTCGTACTCAGCAAGGCACATTCAATAAACAAGTCTATTTGCAGAAATTAGCTCTGGAATGAAATTTGTGACACGCTGAAACACTCTTAGTGGTAACCACCCAAGAGGTAAATTATCGATCAGAATCCAACGACTCCTTCAACAAGAGCTACCCCTTTTCCGGTATTGGCTCCTATGACACATTATCTTCTAGGACAACCAAAATCTTGTTGGAGTTTCTCTCATGGCTCATCTTGAAATACTAGTATCTCTCCCTTATCAGCTAGAGATTGGTACTCCCCTTTTGTGCACTCACCTTCTTTAGTGTCACCTGTATCATTGTCCATTTCTTCAACTGTTCTATGTTTAGTGAAAGAAATTGCCCTACTGTCTGGGAAATCAGACACATCGCGTCCAAAATCATGGCACTTGAACCATTTCTAACTGGAACGAATATAGGAGCATTGGTTAGCTCCACCTGTTCTCCACTATGAACAAATTTCTCCTCAAGCGGGCTCGACTTGGAAGCTCCGCTAGGTGTACGTTTGCTACTTGATTTTGAGGTTTAACTCTGCCTGTAAGACATGACAGTCACCCTGTGATGTTCTTTCTCCACCTTCAAATTTATAGTAAATATATCAAGTAAGGACCAATATGCAACTGCACCTTAATAGACGAACTCAATCCTCCAAGGTATCTTGCTATTGTGTGCTCCTCTGGTTCCACCAACTGACATTTCAGCATGAGTTGATCAAATTCAATTGTGTATTTTCGCACAAAAGAATCTCTCTAGCATAGATGGAGATTAATGAACATATCCTATCGGCAATGTGGGAAAAAATAATTGTGCTGCACATCGCTTTTCATATTAGAATATGTCGTAATTTTACTCTTCTCTTCCTACAGAGAAAGATAATTCAGATTCTCCCACCACAAAAATGCACAACACTTAAACTTATGGGCAGTTGGCTTGCCCTTCTGTCCAGTAGAGCATTCTTATACTCAAAAAATTATTTTACTAGGAATCACTAGATAAATTCGTCTGGATCCATATGATCGTCAAATTCTTGCAAGTTAATTTTCACTCCAAAAACTTGACTCCTCTAATATTACGTTCCAAATTGTCAGGATATTGATTCTATGTAACTGAAAATTTTCTAGTGGAGGGGATTCACTTTCCCCTCCCAATCCGATGAGTCACCATAGTGGCAATAAGTGATGTCATCGAAATGTTTTCTCTTAAAGGCAACCTCTATTACAGTTGGAGAATTTCCAGTTGTATATCCTCCATAGTAAGTTCCTAGACATCTCATTGAGACTTTTTTCTTAGCGGCATGAAGTCTTTTCCTTCTGATCAGGTTTTCCGCGAATGTAGAATTGCAAATCAATGTTTGTCGAAGGCTTAGGTTTTAATGATAGGTGAATATTTTGTGGTGGAAAATTTGAATTTTGAAAATTTAAGGTCAGAGTTAGGAAATGCGGTAGGAATGAATTGGGTAAGGAGAAAATTATTCTTTTTAGAAAATTTGGATTAGGAAAAGAAAAGCAAAACCCTGAAAAATGTACAGATTGTTGCGCTCTGATACCAGATTATACCTTTCTAGGGTTCCTAGAAGGTATTTAGGAAGAGGGTTTGGTGGAGAGGTGGCTGTGGAATAACATGAAAGTAGAAATATGAAGTACTAACGATGTTTGGATGGGGATAGGAGCTGAAATCTTTACTTGGACAGCAAATCCAATGCGTTTTTAGACTTCCCGGCTGAAAACAGTGTCTCGAACAAGGAAACAACGAGATACGAGCTGCAAAAATATTCCACCACCTATTCTTGAGCAAAATCGCACCACTTGTAAAAGGAAAATGATATAACACTCAATTAAGTTAGAAATCAAGATACAATCTCTAACACACAAAACAAATCAAAAGCCCTCAAAAAAAAAAAACCCACACATAAATAGTCTCCACAGTAGAAAAAAAATCTAATTAGAAAGAAAGGAATAGGAAATAATGCTAAAGGAAAATGATTATGTTGAAATCAATAACNCTGCACATCGCTTTTCATATTAGAATATGTCGTAATTTTACTCTTCTCTTCCTACAGTGAAAGATAATTCAGATTCTCCCACCACAAAGATGCACAACACTTAAACTTATGGGCAGTTGGCTTGCCCTTCTGTCCATTAGAGCATTCTTATACTCAAAAAATTATTTTACTAGGAATCACTAGATAAATTCGTCTGGATCCATATGATCGTCAAATTCTTGCAAGTTAATTTTCACTCCAAAAACTTGACTCCTTTAATATTACGTTCCAAATTGTCAGGATATTGATTCTTTGTAACTGAAAAATTTCTAGTGGAGGGGATTCACTTTCCCCTCCCAATCCGATGAGTCACCATAGTGGCAATAAGTGATGTCATCGAAATGTTTTCTCTTAAAGGCAACCTCTATTACAGTTGGAGAATTTCCAGTTGTATATCCTCCATAGTAAGTTCCTAGACATCTCATTGAGACTTTTTTCTTAGCGGCATGAAGTTTTTTCCTTCTGATCAGGTTTTCCGCGAATGTAGAATTGCAAATCAATGTTTGTCGAAGACTTAGGTTTTAATGATAGGTGAATATTTTGTGGTGGAAAATTTGAATTTTGAAAATTTACAGTCAAAGCTAGGAAATGCGGTAGGAATGAATTGGGTAAGGAGAAAATTATTTTTTTTAGAAAATTTGGATTAGGAAAAGAAAAACAAAACCATTAAAAATGTACAGATTGTTGCGCTCTGATACCAGACTATACCTTTCTAGGGTTCCTAGAAGGTATTTAGGAAGAGGGTTTGGTGGAGAGGTGGTTGTGGAATAACATGAAAGTAGAAATATGAAGTACTAACGATGTTTGGATGGGGATTGGAGCTGAAATCTTTACTTGGACAGCAAATCCAGTGCGTTTTTAGACTTACCGGCTGAAAACAGTGTCTCGAACAAGGAAACAACGAGATACGAGCTGCAAAAATATTCCACCACCTATTCTTGAGCAAAATCGCACCACTTGTAAAAGGAAAATGATATAACACTCAATTAAGTTAGAAATCAAGATACAATCTCTAACACACAAAACAAATCAAAAGACCTCAAAAAAAAAACCCGCACATAAATAGTCTCCACAGTAGAAAAAAATATAATTAGAAAGAAAGGAATAGGAAATAATGCTAAAGGAAAATGATTATGTTGAAATCAATAACGAGGCAAAAATTTCCATAAAATGGCATTCACAAGATGAAACTTGTGCCCGATCGCATCCCGTGATTGCATTTCCCTATCTGGAATGTAGTGGAATCACGGAATCCCACAATTTTTCACTATCGTGGACTTCCTGCAACTAGGATTGTGACATCGTGTAAACCCCACAATCCCACGTCAAATAGGATCATCAAAATAGCAATCCTCATAAACTAACACAAAAGAGGGTCAAGTTTTTGAACCGATGGCTGAAACACAACCATATGAACTTGCATAAGTTTTTGAGCCTTTAGAGATTCAGAAACTGGTGTATAATATTATATGTCACAAGTGAAAAGGGCCTTGTATATGAATGGCTATATGCATAACCATGATAAAATCAATATTGATAATGATATTCATATTATTCATGAGACATGAATGTTGATATAGATCAGATGTATTGACAAGTGGTGTAAACGAGTTCAGTCAAGCTCGAATCACCCTCGGCTTGAGCTTGAGCTTGATTAATATTATTGAGTTTGAGCTTGAGCTTCAGCTTAAGTCTATAAATTTGAGCCAACTCATGAACCAACTTATTTATTATAAAAGAGAGAAAATAATATTAATTTAAGGTAATATTATAATAAATGATAAATAAAATGAGCAATTAGGAGAGAAATAACAAGAAATCACTTAAGATAAAATACAAAATATTTTTTTAAATATAATAAAGTCTTCAAATTTAATATATTTTGAGTATAATNTCTTTTTATTAATCCAATTTTGTCCTGTGAATCACACCCAATGAATCATTTGGGCCATGACGGAGAGTGAGCAACAAGACTTGTAGACAGCCAAATCTCTTCAAGGTCAACGCAACACTTTTTTGTTATACAACATATATATATATATATATATATACATGATTTGTGAGTCCTATTCCTACTCATAAGGAGCATATTTATGAAGAATGATGAAACATAATAAATTTAAGATGATGACTTCAAAATGAGTTATGTTTGTGGTGGCAGCTTCTAGACATAATCTTTGCATCATAAGCATGTATTTTCAACTTTAAAGGTGTCATGGTTAGTTTAAGGCTAAGGATATTGGTTTTGGTGAATTTATATTGTTTGAGTTTAGGGTTATGGCTAGCGTTTTGATGTAATTACTTTAAAAGAAATTGGGCTCTTATACCAATTGATGCAAAAAGAGAATAACTTCATGGCAATTTGGTGGAGTGCTTCAAGGTTATTTTCTTGATCTTTCTTTTCTTAATATTCTTTGAATTTGCTTTTGAATTAGTAATATTCAATTTCTCTTAAATTCAACTATGGGATGTGAAACGAATTGGGGAGATTTTAAGAGACAGATGAGAAGAATGGGATTAATTTCTTGAAAAAACAAAAAAAAAAAATCTAAAGAGAGGAGTTTCTTCCATGGGAGAGAGGAGTCTCAAGAATTGTGCATGAGCTGACANTCTAAAGAGAGGAGTTTCTTCCATGGGAGAGAGGAGTCTCAAGAATTGTGCATGAGCTGACAAAGAAGACAATAATTTGAATATTAATAAAGATCACATATATAAGAGAGAAACCCATCGTGAGAAAGAGTAAAGGAGGGAAAATTTTTGAAATTTTATTCATAATTGTGTTATTCAATTACAGGCAATAAAAAAATTATTTATAAAAATAATATTGTATTTGAAATTAACTAAGCTGAAATCTATTACTATTTACCAGGCAAGTCCCAAAAAATCTTATCCATTAATCTAAAAGAAAGATAATCATGATTTTTATTTAATAGAAAAGAACCCTAAAAATCCAAAAAATTAGAACAATCAAATATATTTTTGATAAATGTCCTTATTCAACTATGCTTTTGTTTATTGACATCTTATCAAGTTGTAAATTATGTGAATGCCGTCAATAAAAGGCATAGTACGCTATTTCAATTTGGCACTTACAAGTCATTTTTCATCAATATCACCAGACTCCAGCACATCACTAAGATGGACATAAATGCATTTGAACTCCAATTGCATGGATTAGCATGTGTTTCATGTGGATTAAAATGACTAAAGTTTCACACAAGTCAACCCTAAATTTATTCGAACAACATATTAAACAACTAGAGAAGGGCGGACATTGATGAATAAAAAAATTACCTGTCTTAAGCCACCACTTAAACTACCTCCTGTAATCAGCATACTGAGAAGTGAAGTAACAGGGCCTCCGCCTAATGAATCGCCAGTGCTTCGAATGGTTGATCGCATCGAGTTAAGTATGGTTCCATAAGTGGACCCATGTCCCCTCTCAATGGCTTGGATGAAGCAGTATGTCATAGCTCCTGTTGAAGTGACCTTTGAAAGAGCCTATTGCATTCAAACAAATAAAAGTTATGAGACAGAAAGAAGCTGGAATAAAAGGGGGAAAATTTTAAAAATGGAGTATTTGTAAAATATTAAATAATAGGGTAAGTTTGTTAGTTGACTATTTTCGCAGATATAACACACTTTCTATACTCAATTGTGATCAACTCATTAACCACGACAGCTCCTAGAAAAATTATCTTCCCTGGTCCTACAGACGCATGAGCATTCTGTTCGCCCCGGTCCCACAGAATGCTGTGGGATTTGCCCATTCCACGGAAGCTCAACAACCCAGCGAAATCATAGTTGCGATAGGCAGGATTCTCCCATTCGGCGATACATGGCTTCCGCAACTTACGGTTTCCATGATTGCAGGAACCAGGTTGGGGTGCTTTTTTTAATTTTGGTATTTTCCTTCATCTTGTTATATTCCTGTTTTTTGTTTAAGTTCTACTCTTGATATTCCTATTAAAAATGGTTTCACTTCTTGTCATTGGAATGGTCATGACAAATACAATCATAAATTCATTTATAATTTGTATTTTGAATTCTTCTGTTGTGGATTGGAATAAGTATGTCTGGGTTAAAGGTTACTATCAAATATGCTATCAATACTTTAAAAATTTTACTTAATAGTCTCAAAGCTTATGGTGTCTTGATTGATAGAGATACAATGATTAACAATTCTAGTGTTTTATGCTCAGATCATAATGAGACTCACAATCATCTTTTCTTTCAATGTTATTTTGCCCATACTTTACTTAAAAGATGTATTCTTTATGGAAAATTTCTTCTTTTAAGTATTAATCTATTATACATTTTCTCTCAAGTGGATTCTTTTCTTCTAGCATTGATAAGATATTTTATTTACTGGTTGCTCATATTACTGCTTATGTTATTTGGAGGGAAAGGAATGAAAGAATTTTTAAAAATTCTTTTTCTACTATTGATAGAATGGCTTTTCACAACCTTGAGATTATTAAGTGGAAGAGTAGAAGGTGAAAGTTTAGAGATAATATCCCTTCATTTATTAAAGATTTTTAGTCTATTTGATTATTTTAGTTTGCTCTTGTTGTTTTAATTTTCTCTTTTCTTTTCTTTATCTTATTTTTGGATTTTTTTTTTTATTTCAATCATATTTTGTTTATCTATAAATTTAGATAAACATAATATTGGAGGGAAGTTTAATTTTTCTTTTTTTTCTTTTGTTTGTTAGGTCTATGTTGAGATTGAAAGGCAAACATGATATTCTATTTGATATTTTCTCCTGTTTTCGGGTTGGCTTTGGTTCTGTTGGTTTTTGGCCTTATTTTTTCTTTGTTTTTGTGTTGTGTGGTTATGGTCTATTTGCTTCCTTGGTCTTCTTTGTGTTTCTCTTTGCATATGCTATTTTGGTATGTCAACACCTACCAGATAGGTTCTCTTCTCTTTTGATCATGCTGCATCTTTGATATGGCTGCTGCTGTTGTTTTGGTTCAGCAAATTGGAGGCTAAAGATGTTGTTGCTTTGGAGTAGGAGAAGGAAGTTTAGTTATATGTTCCTCAATGATGTTGTTGTTTTGGATATCTGGTTGTTGTT
This sequence comes from Phalaenopsis hybrid cultivar, assembly GCA_002079205.1. Lineage (NCBI taxonomy): Eukaryota > Viridiplantae > Streptophyta > Magnoliopsida > Asparagales > Orchidaceae > Phalaenopsis > Phalaenopsis hybrid cultivar. The sequence continues at coordinate 122,544 of JXCR01017735.1, forward strand.
GTTGGCTGCTGCTACTACTAACAATTAGCACTCATCAACAACTCCATACTTTTGGTGCCTACCATTCACTCGCCTATTGCCCAAATCACATTGGTTGGCTCTTAGCTATCCCCTTTAACTTATATTAATCGACTAACCATGACTGTCCATACCAGTTTTTTTTCTATAATTATTATTATTATTTTCATGCCAAGCTCTGCTTAATATGTGATGCTTTTCAATTCTGATAGGCTGTTGCTGCACACGACCAAGTTCTTGGAGATATCAAGTCCTACACTTGGTAAAACTGTTAACTTCTAAAATGATGGAAAAAATTTCAGTGTCATTCCAGCTTTACAGGCATTTGCTGCACCTTGAACAGGGTGCTCACATCCCCATCAGTTTTCATGATTGTTTCCTCCTTGCCTACAAAGAGGCATTATTCGAATTGTTAAGCGCCTTGAGCGGAAATAGAATCTGCATTATAATCACCCTCTACCCTCACTTATATTCTTGTCCTATACAATTAGAAGAATATATGAAAAATGGCACATGTTTTCTTCGAGAATAATTAAGAAAGCTTCCCTCTCACTTCTATGGGTGACGACGATGTCTCCCTCTTTGCACGTACTCCACTTCTTTCTCTCTCGATTTCTCCCCTAACAAGAAATAACGCGGCTTTACAACTCACCCTTCTCTCATCTATTCCGAGAACATCTCTCAATTCATCATGAACCTTCAACAAGTGAATGCTTCTCTTTCCATGTTTATATATTAGATTTTTCTTCTTTTTTTTTCTACTGTTTTAAGACTTTATTATTTCTTTTATTTGCATTTTTAATCCCACAAAAATTTTTAGAAAAAAAATGAATATTAATAAAAAAAGGCAAGTACCATTCACTTGATATTAAAACTGTATGATAAATTAGTCCAGTAATTTACAAATCACTATAATTTGCATTTTATTTCACAAGCTTATGAATATATTAATCTGGCGTGTTATGATGAAAAAAATCACTAAAATTAAGAAATGCAATGAATCAAACTAAAATAAGGAAATTTGTGTTCGGTAAATTTTATTTAAAGAACAGTAGTACCAATTATGCTATATTTCTTGCTGACATAGGAACATATCTTGTTTAAGACTACAGGCTTAATGAACCAATTATTTTCCTGAGTCAATGAAATAAGACAAATGGCAGCAATAACCAACAAAGGATTCTGTAACTCACTACTATTATTCATATTTTATGCAGGTTCATGTAATTGTTATGTCCAGGTTCACTCAAAGCTTCATACTTAGAAAGTAAAAAAGAACTTACTGAAGTATCAGCAGACGTTTGATCATCATCACAGCCACTGAAGGAGATTGCTTCCCCACCACTCGCACCTTTCCAGATGCCAGATCTTGGACGATGGTCTTCCCACACATATTGCCCGGTTCTAGATCAATACAAACAATATCCATAAGAACAGAAATTGCGTTTTAAACAATCATCAAGGGATGACTGTTTAATGTACCCAAGAAACAAATTTTAGCTAATTCAAAACAGTATGAAGTAAAGCAACTGAGAGTTGAAAACACGGTACAGGTGTGCTAATTTCAGAAAAATTAAGTTTTGACAGGTTTAGATTTAGACATGTGAAAGACGAAACAAACAAAAATATAGAGTACAATTTATTTTACAATATTTTTTTAATATCAAATAAATACATTAAAGTGCAGATTTTCTGCCTTAACTATAGATGTAATCATTCCCAATTTTGAATTTGCCAGTAAAGTTTCTCTTCTGTAGCTTATCTTCGTCTCAAAAAGACCTACTTAGTAAACCTAACATTAGTTGTGGAAGATCAACTAATATGGGTAGCATATATGAATGTAAAGCTCTAGATTGATTAAAACTGCCTCATAATATGTTAGACATATTTAGTTTTTTTTATATGCGAAACAGTTTAACAAGAATACTTCCTAGCATACTCCATGACAAAATTCGCATAAATTCACATAGTGCACCCCATTTACCGTTTACTCCCTATGCTTCACTTCCAATCGCTAAAAAATGGCCTTAAGCATGCATTAGTTGAAATATGGTAGTTGCTAAAATGACTAAGGGGGCATTGGCGNTCTAAAGAGAGGAGTTTCTTCCATGGGAGAGAGGAGTCTCAAGAATTGTGCATGAGCAGACAAAGAAGACAATAATTTGAATATTAATAAAGATCACATATATAAGAGAGAAACCGATGGTGAGGAGTAAAGGAGGGAAAATTTTTGAAATTTTATTCATAATTGTGTTATTCAATTACAGGCAATAAAAAAATTATTTATAAAAATAATATTGTATTTGAAATTAACTAAGCTGAAATCTATTACTATTTACTATGCAAGTCCCAAAAAATCTTATCCATTAATCTAAAAGAAAGATAATTATGATTTTTATTTAATAGAAAAGAACCCTAAAAATCCAAAAAATTAGAACAATCAAATATATTTTTGATAAATGTTCTTATTCAACTATGCTTTTTGTTTATTGACATCTTATCAAGTTGTAAATTATGTGAATACCGTCAATAAAAGGCATAGTACGCTATTTCAATTTGGCACTTACAAGTCATTTTTCATCAATATCACCAGACTCCAGCACATCACTAAGATGGACATAAATGCATTTGAACTCCAATTGCATGGATTAGCATGTGTTTTATGGAGATTAAAATGACTAAAATTTCACACGAGTCAACCCTAAATTTATTCGAACAACATATTAAACAACTAGAGAAGGGTGGACATTGATGAATAAAAAATTTACCTGTCTTAAGCCACCACTTAAACTACCTCCTGTAATCAGCATACTGAGAAGTGAAGTAACAGGGCCTCCGCCTAATGAATCGCCAGTGCTTCGAATGGTTGATCGCATCGAGTTAAGTATGGTTCCATAAGTGGACCCATGTCCCCTCTCAATGGCTTGGATGAAGCAGTATGTCATAGCTCCTGTTGAAGTGACCTTTGAAAGAGCCTATTGCATTCAAACAAATAAAAGTTATGAGACAGAAAGAAGCTGGAATAAAAGGGGGAAAATTTTAAAAATGGAGTATTTGTAAAATATTAAATAATAGGGTAAGTTTGTTAGTTGACTATTTTCGCAGATATAACACACTTTCTATACTCAATTGTGATCAACTCATTAACCACGACAGCTCCTAGAAAAATTATCTTCCCTGGTCCTACAGACGCATGAGCATTCTGTTCGCCCCGGTCCCACAGAATGCTGTGGGATTTGCCCATTCCACGGAAGCTCAACAACCCAGCGAAATCATAGTTGCGATAGGCAGGATTCTCCCATTCGGCGATACATGGCTTCCGCAACTTACGGTTTCCATGATTGCAGGAACCAGGTTGGGGTGCTTTTTTTAATTTTGGTATTTTCCTTCATCTTGTTATATTCCTGTTTTTTGTTTAAGTTCTACTCTTGATATTCCTATTAAAAATGGTTTCACTTCTTGTCATTGGAATGGTCATGACAAATACAATCATAAATTCATTTATAATTTGTATTTTGAATTCTTCTGTTGTGGATTGGAATAAGTATGTCTGGGTTAAAGGTTACTATCAAATATGCTATCAATACTTTAAAAATTTTACTTAATAGTCTCAAAGCTTATGGTGTCTTGATTGATAGAGATACAATGATTAACAATTCTAGTGTTTTATGCTCAGATCATAATGAGACTCACAATCATCTTTTCTTTCAATGTTATTTTGCCCATACTTTACTTAAAAGATGTATTCTTTATGGAAAATTTCTTCTTTTAAGTATTAATCTATTATACATTTTCTCTCAAGTGGATTCTTTTCTTCTAGCATTGATAAGATATTTTATTTACTGGTTGCTCATATTACTGCTTATGTTATTTGGAGGGAAAGGAATGAAAGAATTTTTAAAAATTCTTTTTCTACTATTGATAGAATGGCTTTTCACAACCTTGAGATTATTAAGTGGAAGAGTAGAAGGTGAAAGTTTAGAGATAATATCCCTTCATTTATTAAAGATTTTTAGTCTATTTGATTTTTTTAGTTTGCTCTTGTTGTTTTAATTTTCTCTTTTCTTTTCTTTATCTTATTTTTGGATTTTTTTTTTTATTTCAATCATATTTTGTTTATCTATAAATTTAGATAAACATAATATTGGAGGGAAGTTTAATTTTTCTTTTTTTTCTTTTGTTTGTTAGGTCNTAATTTTTAAAAATTCTTTTTCTACTATTGATAGAATAATGGCTTTTCACAACCTTGAGATTATTAAGTGGAAGAGTAGAAGGTGAAAGTTTAGAGATAATATCCCTTCATTTATTAAAGATTTTTAGTCTATTTGATTTTTTTAGTTTGCTCTTGTTGTTTTAATTTTCTCTTTTCTTTTCTTTATCTTATTTTTGAATTTTTTTTTTTTTCAATCATATTTTGTTTGTCTATAAATTTAGATAAACATAATATTGGAGGGAAGTTTAATTTTTCTTTTTTTTCTTTTGTTTGTTAGGTTTATGTTGAGATTGAAAGGCAAACATGATATTCTATTTGATATTTTCTCCTGTTTTCGGGTTGGCTTTGGTTCTGTTGGTTTTTGGCCTTATTTTTTCTTTGTTTTTGTGTTGTGTGGTTATGGTCTATTTGCTTCCTTGGTCTTCTTTGTGTTTCTCTTTGCATATGCTATTTTGGTATGTCAACACCTACCAGATAGGTTCTCTTCTCTTTTGATCATGCTGCATCTTTGATATGGCTGCTGCTGTTGTTTTGGTTCNCTTGTGTTTCTCTTTGCATATGCTATTTTGGTATGTCAACTCCTACCAGATAGGTTCTCTTCTCTTTTGATCATGCTGCATCTTTGATATGGCTGCTGCTGTTGTTTTGGTTCAATGTTGTCGCTTTGGAGTAGGAGAAGGAAGTTTAGTTATATGTTCCTCAATGATGTTGTTGTTTTGGATATCTGGTTGTTNGCAAATTGGAGGCTAAAGATGTTGTTGCTTTGGAGTAGGAGAAGGAAGTTTAGTTATATGTTCCTCAATGATGTTGTTGTTTTGGATATCTGGTTGTTGTTGTTGGCTGCTGCTACTACTAACAATTAGCACTCATCAACAACTCCATACTTTTGGTGCCTACCATTCACTCGCCTGTTGCCCAAATCACATTGGTTGGCTCTTAGCTATCCCCTTTAACTTATATTAATCGACTAACCATGACTGTCCATACCATTTTTTTTTCTATAATTATTATTATTATTTTCATGCCAAGCTCTGCTTAATATGTGATGCTTTTCAATTCTGATAGGCTGTTGCTGCACACGACCAAGTTCTTGGAGATATCAAGTCCTACACTTGGTAAAACTGTTAACTTCTAAAATGATGGAAAAAATTTCAGTGTCATTCCAGCTTTACAGGCATTTGCTGCACCNCCAATTCTGATAGGCTGTTGCTGCACACGACCAAGTTCTTGGAGATATCAAGTCCTACACTTGATAAAACTGTTAACTTCTAAAATGATGGAAAAAATTTCAGTGTCATTCCAGCTTTACAGGCATTTGCTGCACCTTGAACAGGGTGCTCACATCCCCATCAGTTTTCATGATTGTTTCCTCCTTGCCTACAAAGAGGCATTATTCGAATTGTTAAGCGCCTTGAGCGGAAATAGAATCTGCATTATAATCACCCTCTGCCCTCACTTATATTCTTGTCCTATCCAATTAGAAGAATATATGAAAAATGGCACATGTTTTCTTCAAGAATAATTAAAAAAGCTTCCCTCTCACTTCTATGGGTGACGACGATGTCTCCCTCTTTGCACGTACTCCACTTCTTTCTCTCTNACAATTAGAAGAATATATGAAAAATGGCACATGTTTTCTTCGAGAATAATTAAGAAAGCTTCCCTCTCACTTCTATGGGTGACGACGATGTCTCCCTCTTTGCACGTACTCCACTTCTTTCTCTCTCGATTTCTCCCCTAACAAGAAATAACGCGGCTTTACAACTCACCCTCCTCTCATCTATTCCGAGAACATCTCTCAATTCATCATGAACCTTCAACAAGTCAATGCTTCTCTTTCCATGTTTATATATTAGATTTTTCTTCTTTTTTTTTCTACTGTTTTAAGACTTTATTATTTCTTTTATTTGCATTTTTAATCCCACAAAAATTTTTAGAAAAAAAATGAATATTAATAAAAAAAGGCAAGTACCATTCACTTGATATTAAAACTGTATGATAAATTAGTCCAGTAATTTACAAATCACTATAATTTGCATTTTATTTCACAAGCTTATGAATATATTAATCTGGCGTGTTATGATGAAAAAAATCACTAAAATTAAGAAATGCAATGAATCAAACTAAAATAAGGAAATTTGTGTTCGGTAAACTTTATTTAAAGAACAGTAGTACCAATTATGCTATATTTCTTACTGACATAGGAACATATCTTGTTTAAGACTACAGGCTTAATGANTTTTATTTAAAGAACAGTAGTACCAATTATGCTATATTTCTTGCTGACATAGGAACATATCTTGTTTAAGACTACAGGCTTAATGAACCAATTATTTTCCTGAGTCAATGAAATAAGACAAATGGCAGCAATAACCAACAAAGGATTCTGTAACTCACTACTATTATTCATATTTTATGCAGGTTCATGTAATTGTTATGTCCAGGTTCNGGATTCTGTAACTCACTACTATTATTCATATTTTATGCAGGTTCATGTAATTGTTATGTCCAGGTTCTCTCAAAGCTTCATACTTAGAAAGTAAAAAAGAACTTACTGAAGTATCAGCAGACGTTTGATCATCATCACAGCCACTGAAGGAGATTGCTTCCCCGCCACTCGCACCTTTCCAGATGCCAGATCTTGGACGATGGTCTTCCCACACATATTGCCCGGTTCTAGATCAATACAAACAATATCCATAAGAACAGAAATTGCGTTTTAAACAATCATCAAGGGATGACTGTTTAATGTACCCAAGAAACAAATTTTAGCTAATTCAAAACAGTATGAAGTAAAGCAACAGAGAGTTGAAAACACGGTACAGGTGTGCTAATTTCAGAAAAATTAAGTTTTGACAGGTTTAGATTTAGACATGTGAAAGACGAAACAAACAAAAATATAGAGTACAATTTATTTTACAATATTTTTTTAATATCAAATAAATACATTAAAGTGCAGATTTTCTGCCTTAACTATAGATGTAATCATTCCCAATTTTGAATTTGCCAGTAAAGTTTCTCTTCTGTAGCTTATCTTCGTCTCAAAAAGACCTACTTAGTAAACCTAACATTAGTTGTGGAAGATCAACTAATATGGGTAGCATATATGAATGTAAAGCTCTAGATTGATTAAAACTACCTCATAATATGTTAGACATATTTAGTTTTTTTTATATGCGAAACAGTTTAACAAGAATGCTTCCTAGCATACTCCATGACAAAATTCGCATAAATTCACATAGTGTACCCCATTTACCGTTTACTCCCTATGCTTCACTTCCAATTGCTAAAAAATGGCCTTAAGCATGCATTAGTTGAAATATGGTAGTTGCTAAAATGACTAAGGGGGCATTGGCGAACCAAGAGCTTGGATGCCAAAGGTTGAATTATTCATGTGCAACTGATGAAATATATCAAAAAGAACTCCTAGCAACAATACAATAGCTTTAATTTGCACATTTAGTTGTTAGTTATAGTTAAAGTCAATGCCTAGCGGAAAGATCAATATAAACAGAAGAAAATAACTCTTTACACTTCAACAAACTTTATAGAATAAAGCAAAACCTAGAAATGGTCATTTTACCTGTTCATTCTACAAAGGAATGGAAGATCAAGCACCGTTCCACTATGACAAGCATCTATTATAGCATGAAGCCTAACACCATGAGGAAGCGGCCTAACAATAGTTGCATTTATCTCATCATCAACAATCATCCCCNACTCCTAGAAAAATTATCTTCCCTGGTCCTACAAACGCATGAGCATTCTGTTCGCCCGGTCCCACAGAATGCTGTGGGATTTGCCCATTCCACGGAAGCTCAACAACCCAGCGAAATCATAGTTGCAATAGGAAGGATTCTCCCATTCCGCGATACATGGCTTCCGCAACTTGCGGTTTCCATGATTGCAGGAACCAGGTTGGGGTGCTTTTTTTAATTTTGGTATTTTCCTTCATCTTGTTATANGTACTCAATTGTGATCAACCATTAACCACGACAACTCCTAGAAAAATTATCTTCCCTGGTCCTACAGACGCATGAGCATTTTGTTCGCCCCGGTCCCACAGAATGCTGCGGGATTTGCCCATTCCACGGAAGCTCAACAACCCAGAGAAATCATAGTTGCGATAGGCAGGATTCTCCCATTCCGTGATACATGGCTTCCGCAACTTGCGGGTTCCATGATTGCAGGAACCGGGCTGGGGTGCTTTTAATTTTGGTATTTTCCTTCATCTTGTTATATTCCTGTTTTTTGTTTAAGTTCTACTTTTGATATTCCTATTAAAAATGGTTTCACTTCTGGTCATTGGAATGGTCATGACAAATACAATCATAAATTCATTTATAATTTGTATTTTGAGTTCTTCTGTTGTGGATTGGAATAAGTATGTATGGGTTAAAGGTTACCATCAAATATGCTATCAATACTTTAAAAATTTTACTTAATAGTCTCAAAGCTTATGGTGTCTTGATTGATAGAGATACAATGATTAACAATTCTAGTGTTTTATGCTCAGATCATAATGAGACTCACAATCATCTTTTCTTTCAATGTTATTTTGCCCATACTTTACTTAAAAGGATGTATTCTTTATGGAAAATTTCTTCTTTTAAATATTAATCTATTATACATTTTCTCTCAAGTGGATAAGAAATTTTATTTACTGGTTGCTCATATTACTGCTTATGTTATTTGGAGGGAATGGAATGAAAGAATTTTTAAAAATTCTTTTTCTACTATTGATAGAATGGCTTTTCACAACCTTGAGATTATTAAGTGGAAGAGTAGAAGGTGAAAGTTTAGAGATAATATCCCTTCATTTATTAAAGATTTTTAGTCTACTTGATTTTTTTAGTTTGCTTTTGTTTTTTTAATTTTCTCTTTTATTTTCTTTATCTTATTTTTGGATTTTTTTTTTTCAATCATATTTTGTTTATCTATAAATTTAGATAAACATAATATTGGACGGAAGTTTAATTTGTCTTTTTTTTTGTTTGTTTGTTTGTTAGGTCTATGTTGAGATTGAAAGGCAAACATGATATTCTATTTGACATTTTCTCCTGTTTTCAGGTTGGCTTTGGTTCTGTTGGTTTTTGGCCTTATTTTTTCTTTGTTTTTGTGTTTTGTGGTTATGGCCTATTTGCTTCCTTGGTCTTCTTTGTGTTTCTCTTTGCATATGCTATTTTGGTATGTCAACTCCTACCGGATAGGTTCTCTTCTCTTTTGTCATGCTGCTTCTTTGATATGGCTGCTGCTGTTGTTTTGGTTCAGCAAATTGGAGGCTAAAAATGTTGTTGCTTTGGAGTAGGAGAAGGAAGTTTAGTTATATGTTCCTCAATGATGTTGTTGTTTTGGATATCTGGTTGTTGTTGTTGGCTGCTGCTACTACTAACAATTAGCACTCATCAACAACTCCATACTTTTGATGCCTACCATTTACTCGCCTGTTGCCCAAATCACATTTGTTGGCTCTTAGCTATCCCCTTTAACTTATATTAATCAACTAACCATGACTGTCCATACCAGTTTTTTTTCTATAATTATTATTATTATTTTCATGCCAAGCTCTGCTTAATATGTGATGCTTTTCAGTTCTGATAGGCTGTTGCTGCACACGACCAAGTTCTTGGAGATATCAAGCCCTCCACTTGATAAAACTGTTAACTTCTAAGATGATGGAAAAAATTTCCGCGTCATCCCAGCTTTACAGGCATTTGCTGCACCTTGAACAGGGTGCTCACATCCCCATCAGTTTTCATGATTGTTTCCTCCTTGCCTACAAGGAGGCATTATTCAAATTTTTAAGCGCCTTGAGCGGAAATAGAATCTGCATTATAATCACCCTCTACCCTCACTTATATTCTTGTCCTATCCAATTAGATCAATATATGAAAAATGGCACATGTTTTCTTCAAGATAAATTAAGAAAGCTTCCCTCTCACTTCTATGGGTGACGACGATGTCTCCCTCTTTGCACGTACTCCACTTCTTTCTCTCTCGATTTCTCCCCTAACAAGAAATAACGCGGCTTTACAACTCACCCTCCTCTCATCTATTCCGAGAACATCTCTCAATTCATCATGAACCTTCAACAAGTCAATGCTTCTCTTTCCATGCTTATATATTAGATTTTTCTTATTTTTTTTTCTACTGTTTTAAGCCTTTATTATTTCTTTTATTTGCATTTTTAATCCCACAAAAATTTTTAGAAAAAAAATTAATATTAATAAAAAAGGCAAGTACCATTCACTTGATATTAAAACTCAATGATAAGTTAGTCCAGTAATTTACAAATCACTATAATTTGCATTTTATTTCACAAGCTTATGAATATATTAATCTGGCGTGTTATGATGAAAAAAAATCACTAAAATTAAGAAATGCAATGAATCAAACTAAAATAAAGAAATTTGTGTTCGGTAAATTTTATTTAAAGAGCAGTAGTACCAATTATGCTATATTTCTTACTGACATAGGAACATATCTTGTTTAAGACTACAGGCTTAATGAACCAATTATTTTCCTGAGTCAATGAAATAAGACAAATGGCACCAATAACCGACAAAGGATACTGTAACTCACTACTATTATTCATATTTTATGCAGGTTCATGTAATTGTTATGTCCAGGTTCTCTCAAAGCTTCATACTTAGAAAGTAAAAAAGAACTTACTGAAGTATCAGCAGACGTTTGATCATCATCACAGCCACTGAAGGAGATTGCTTCCCCGCCACTCGCACCTTTCCAGATGCCAGATCTTGGACGATGGTCTTCCCACACATATTGCCCGGTTCTAGATCAATACAAACAATATCCATAAGAACAGAAATTGCGTTTTAAACAATCATCAAGGGATGACTGTTTAATGTACCCAAGAAACAAATTTTAGCTAATTCAAAACAGTATGAAGTAAAGCAACAGAGAGTTGAAAACACGGTACAGGTGTGCTAATTTCAGAAAAATTAAGTTTTGACAGGTTTAGATTTAGACATGTGAAAGACAAAGCAAACAAAAATATACAGTACAATTTATTTTACAATATTTTTTTAATATCAAATAAATACATGAAAGTGCAGATTTTCTGCCTTAACTATAGATGTAATCATTCCCAATTTTGAATTTGCCAGTAAAGTTTCTCTTTTGTAGCTTATCTTCGTCTCAAAAAGACCTACTTAGTAAACGTAACATTAGTTGTGGAAGATCAACTAATATGGGTAGCATATATGAATGTAAAGCTCTAGATTGATTAAAACTGCCTCATAATATGTTAGACATATTTAGTTTTTTTTATATGCGAAACAGTTTAACAAGAATACTTCCTAGCATACTCCATGACAAAATTCGCATAAATTCACATAGTGTACCCCATTTACCGTTTACTCCCTATGCTTCACTTCCAATCGCTAAAAAATGGCCTTAAGCATACATTAGTTGAAATATGGTAGTTGCTAAAATGACTAAGGGGGCATTGGCAAACCAAGAGCTTGGATGCCAAAGGTTGAATTACTCATGTGCAACTGATGAAATATATCAAAAAGAACACCTAGCAACAATTCAATAGCTTTAATTTGCACATTTAGTTGTTAGTTATAGTTAAAGTAAATGGCTAGTGAAAAGATCAATATAAACAGAAGAAAATAACTCTTTACACTTCAACAAACTTTATAGAATAAAGCAAAACGTAGAAATGGTCATTTTACCTGTTCATTCTACAAAGGAATGGAAGATCAAGGACCGTTCCACTATGACAAGCATCTATTATGGCATGAAGCCTAACACCATGAGGAAGCGGCCTAACAATAGTTGCATTTATCTCATCATCAACAATCATCCCCTGCGTCTCAAAGTCCAGAGGGCAAATGGTTTCATCATATCCATCAGCCTCATCTCCGTTAAAATTCCTCTGCTGTGATCCATGTCCTGAATAGTGAAATACCAAGGAGTCCCCTGGCTGGCAACCCTGAACAAGCCAATACAACGCCATCCTTATGTTGTATTTGGTGGGAATTCTATAGGGATCGGTTTGTTCTTCTGCAAAATACTTACATGCAAAAGCAAACATTAATACAAAGCCATCGCGGAAACGACAAAAAAAAAAAAAGGCTCAAAATGCGGGATTAGGGCACCTGTGAGCTCGATGATGGAGGACTCGGGGAAGTGGAATCGGTTGATGAGAAGATACTTCANTAAAAAATAAAAAAGCTCAAAATGCAGGATTAGGGCACCTGTGAGCTCGATGATGGAGGACTCGGGGAAGTGGAATCGGTNACAACCCTGTACAAGCCAATACAACGCCATCCTTATGTTGTATTTGGTCGGAATTCTATAGGGATCGGTTTGTTCTTCTGCAAAATACTTACATGCAAAAGCAAACATTAATACAAAGCCATCGCGGAAACGACAAAAAAAAATAAAAAAAGCTCAAAATGCAGGATTAGGGCACCTGTGAGCTCGATGATGGAGGACTCGGGGAAGTGGAATCGGTTGATGAGAAGATACTTCATGCAGTTGGCGTCGTTTATGCAACCCTTGAGCTCGTGCCGGGAGTATCGATACGAGATCCCGACGATCACCGCCTTCTTCCGGCCGTGAGGCGACGGCGGAACGACGGATTGCGGTGGTGGAGGGGGACGATGCGGCGACGGAGAGGAGGAAGGGTGACTGCTGTTTGAAGGAGGAGGGATGCTGCGGGGATCGGCGACTTGGGTGACGGCACGGCACATGGCGCAGCGTNTGATTGCGGTGGTGGAGGGGGACGATGCGGCGACGGAGAGGAGGAAGGGTGGCTGCTGTTTGAAGGAGGAGGGATGCTGCGGGGATCGGCGACTTGGGTGACGGCACGGCACATGGCGCAGCGTATTGATTTAGCGCCTGGCGGAAGCTGAAGTGGAGTCCGGCAGCCGGAGCAGTCGATAAGCATCATCATGGCCGGAACTCGGTGGGGATCGACGCCGGCGAAGAGGAGAAGACGCCGATTTGTTGATGAGAAGATTCGATGATACGATCAGCTTTCGCGAGGAGGGTGGTAGTCCGACGCTGGGCGTCAGAGCAAGGCTTGACGAGTCGTTTTTATGATGATCCTGAGGAACGCGTCCAACCTGCCCGCATAGTAGCGGCAGAACATAGAGAAATTCATGGCTATTTTTTCACATTTAATATAAACCATAATATTTACATACGGACCACCTGAAACTTGTTATTTCAAAACAATCACTTTTTTCATACATTTTTCAAAATTCCTGGCTATCTTATCAATTTAAAATTTATCAGGTATTTTTTTCTAAAAATAGTGAACATAAATCATGAGGTAAGTTGCTTGAGCTAATAACCTTAAAATTATAATCGTATTCTTTTGACTTTTCCACAGGCTATCTTAAAGATTTTTGTCAAACATAAGAAATAGTCAGCTACAATTCTAGAAGTATCACCGGGCTTCTAGATTTCTCTCTTACCATGAAAGATAATTGAATAACAATTTAAAATGCAGCTGCTCCATCAAGGGTATGGTTATATCTCTTTCTGAAGGATTATTTGACCGCTTGAAATTTGTTGTATGTTAGAAAATTTATAATAGTGGAGCGAGAGAATTTGTCGTCTTAATTATGTATAAAGATCGAAATCTAAGAAGAAAAAAACCATCGAGCGAGCGTAATTAAAATTATTCATCCTTACAAACGAGAGTTCTAAAAATTTCATCCATCCCTTGAAGGAGAAATAATTTTACAAGAGTGTGAGATATTGATTTGATTTTCTTTGAAAATAATAAAGAGTGATGGAACATTAATGATGATTAGATAATAATATTGGTGATTGTTAGGTGACAGTGATTGATGATTGTGGCACTGATCAAGCGATGATGGCTTGATGGTGATAATATGGTTGTCGGTAATGACAATGACAATTGAATAATGATGATCTTACAATAATAATGACCAAATGATAAATTATTATATTTTAAAATACATTTTAAGTTTATAATTGACTAATTGAAACCGTAATGATGATTTTCGTCAAACATATATTTCTTCATGACAACATCATCATATTATACAGAAATGAAAGGCTTATAAAAATATGAGTTTGTTCTAAGGATTTAAATATTTTAAGTTTAATTGNTCGCGAGGAGGGTGGAAGTCCGACGCTGGGCGTCAGAGCAAGGCTTGACGACTCGTTTTTATGATGATCCTGAGGAACGCGTTCAACCTGCCCGCATGGTAGCGGCAGAACATGGAGAAATTCATGGCTATTTTTTCATATTTAATATAAAGCATAATATTTACATACGGACCACCTGAAACTTGTTATTTACAAAAACGCACTTTTTTCATACATTTTTCAAAATTCATGGCTATCTTATCAATTTAAAATTCATCAGGTATTTTTTTCTAAAAATAATGAGCATATGCCATGAGGTAAGTTATTTTTTTCTATCTCATCTCATGAGCAAAGCTCCTTAATTTTAGAATGAAGAATTCTTTCCATTATATTAATGAGTTGTTTAGTATATGGAGGAATTTGGGTAAGGTGTTTTTTAATATTGTTCATTGTGTGGTCTTATGGTTTACATGGTTAGCTCGTAATAATGTCATCTTTGCTGATGAGGTTCCCAAGGTCAGCACTATGTTGGGTCTTATTTTTGGCTACTTATGCAAAAGTTTAAATCATGTTCAATTTAAAGGGATAGGTGTGAATATGTTGACTGGATATCTTCAACAGATGGTTTTAAATGTGAATTCTGTTAGACGGACTTTCAGAGGAATTTTGTGTTAAACATATTGCTCCTTATTTTAAGATAAATATTGATGATTGTTGGAAGCCAAATGTGGCTAGTGCGAGTGGTGTTTGTTGTGATTTTGCTGGTTCTACTATTTTTTAGTTTGCTGCTTTGACTGTTCCTAATTCTCCTTTAACAGCTAAAGCTGATGTTGTTGTGTTTGGTCTGATGGTGGCTACGAAGCTTGGACTGGTCAATATCATTGTTGAAGTAGATTCTCTAATTTTTTGGAATTGTTGCAAGTATAACAGGGAGACACATTGGAGTATATTGCTTCAAATGAGGAGAATTTGTGCTTTAAGAGTAAATTTGAATGTGAATTGGACGCATGTTCGTAGAGAAGGCAATGTCGTGGCTCATGGGACTGCCAAGTTTGGTTATAATTGTTCAAGAGCTCAAGTCTTTAATTTCTCTGATGAGTTATTAGCTTTGACTATTAAATATTTATCTGATTAGAGCTGTATTGTGGGATATGAGTGTGGTGTGTGTTGCTTTTCTCATTTTTTTGGGGACAGAAACTTTTTTTATTTTTTGTTGCTTGAGTCGTATAGGGTTTAGGTAGGTTCATTTCCCTATTTTTGTAATTTGTCCTTTGTTGAAATAAAATGAAGCCTTTTGTGCTTAAAAAAAAGTCATGAGGTAAGTTGCTTGAGCCTATAATCTTAAAATTAAAATCTTATTCTTTTGACTTTTCCACAAGCTATCTTGAAGATTTTTGTCAAACATAAGAAATAGTCAGCTAAAAATCTAGAAGTATCATCAGGCTTCTAGATTTCTCTCTTACTAAGAAAGATAATTAAATGATAATTTAAATTATAGCTTCTCCTTCAAAGGTATGTTTACATCTCTTTATGAAGGATTATTTGGCTGCTTGAAATTTGTTCTACTTTAGAAAATTTATGATAGTAAGGTGAGAGAATTTGTCGTCTTAATTATGTATAAAAATCGAAATCTAAGAAGAAAAAAATCATCGAACGAGCTTAATTAAAAATATTCATCCTTACAGACGAGAGCTCTAAGAATTTCATCTATCCGTTGAAGGAGAAATAATTTTACAATAGTGTGGGATATTGATTTGATTTTCTTTGAAAATAATAAAAAGTGATGAAAATGAATGATGATTAGACAATAATATTAGTGATTGTTAGGTGACAGTGATTGATAATTGTGACACTGATCAAGTGATGATAATTTGATGATGATGATAATGGTTTCGTAATGGTTGCCCGTAACGACAATGACAACCGAATAACGATGGTCTTACAATAACAATGACCAAGTGATAAACTATTATATTTTAAAATACATTTTAAGTTTATAATCAACTAATTGAAACCGTAATGATGATATTCGTCAAACATATATTTCTTTATGACAACATCATCATTCACGCTATTGTACAGAAATGAAAAGGCTTATAAAAATATGATTTTGTTCTAAGGATTTAAATATTTTAAGTTTAATTGTCGTTAGGGCAATTAACAAGAGCTTATTATTAATATTTTCAGTTTAATAATTAGCTTGAATTCAATTTATTTTCCTAAGTTCATCTTAATGAGTCAAATACTTAATTTAACTATGTACATAACTTTTCTAAAAATTAAAATTTAATTTACATTTCTAAATATATTATTTAAAAGAGGTAATTACTTACAGACCACCCGGAACTTGCTAATTATAAATCAACCGCCCCCTTTTATCCATTTTTAAAAATCTCACTCCAATATTAAAATTCATGATACAATTTTAACCCATATTTTTCATTTTTAATATATTCAATAGCTCAAAAAATCACGTGTTGATTAATTTGTAAATTTCAATATTTCAAGTGATCTGTAAGTAATTATCTCCAACCAACATCTCTTGGTAACACATAAATCACTTTATGCATGCAAACATGTGTAATATTATTGTACACCATTATATATATATATATATACATATATATNCGATCAGCTTCGTGAATCGCGGGGAGGTTGGAAGTCCGACGCTGGGCGTCAGAGCAAGGCTTGACGAGTCGTTTTTATGATGATCCTGAGGTACGCGTCCAACCTGCCCGCATAGTAGCGGCAGAACATGGAGAAATTCACGGCTATTTTTTCATATTTAATTTAAACCATAATATTTACATACGGACCACCTGAAACTTGTTATTTACAAACAATCACTTTTTTCATACATTTTTCAAAATTCCTGGCTATCTTATCAATTTAAAATTTATCAGGTATTTNGGAACGTTAGACGAGAGTGGATGGTCAAAACATCATTCTTGTGATAGGATAATAAGGAGATGGGCGACAAAGTAGCATCATATGCTAGTGGTTGAAGGAATTCAAATATTAATTTCTATAAGAATTAAGTGAGAAGTTGATAAGAATGCTAGATGTGGGATGAGATTAGGCAATTAGTTGATCATTATCTTTATAAGAGGGGATGTTGAGTGATCTATTGAAGAGGCATCAATGGTTATTAACAATGATCAAATAATGCATTATTTTAGTATAAGAACTGAGTTGTAAGAACATGGTTGGAGAGGTTATCCTCATAATAGATAGAGAAGTGATCAAACAAATAAGAAAATCAAAAGAATAGTTTAAAATTTTTTAAGCCAAAATAAGTGTGACAACTCGAACTCTCACCCATCAAGATATTGTCCGCTACGGTGCCCAAATGAACCCATGCTTTTGTCTCGTCTGTGTAACTTCCCAAGAGGTCATCCATCCTAAAAATTATCCAACATAAGCATGCTTAATTTTGAAGTTTCGATGAAATTCCACCGTTACACCACCCATCAAGATATTGTCCACTTTAGCCAAATGGACTCACGATTTTGCCCCATTTGGTGTAGCTTCCCAAAAGTTCACCCACTTTAGGATTGCTCTAATATGAGCATACTTAACTTTGGAGTTTCTAATTAGATTCAACTATTAAACAAAAAGAGCCTCGATGTTTAAGAGTTCAGATTCAATCTACATAAAGGGTTTCACAATCACCCTCACTTAAATACCTAACATNTCTCCATCAAGGGTATGGTTATATCTCTTTCTGAAGGATTATTTGATCGCTTGAAATTTGTTGTATGTTAGAAAATTTATAATAGTGGAGCGAGAGAATTTGTCGTCTTAATTATGTATAAAGATCGAAATCTAAGAAGAAAAAAACCATCGAGCGAGCGTAATTAAAATTATTCATCCTTACAAACGAGAGTTCTAAAAATTTCATCCATCCCTTGAAGGAGAAATAATTTTACAAGAGTGTGAGATGTTGATTTGATTTTCTTTGAAAATAATAAAGAGTGATGGAACATTAATGATGATTATATAATAATATTGGTGATTGTTAGGTGACAGTGGTTGATGATTGTGGCACTGATCAAGCGATGAAGGCTTGATGGTGATAATAATGGTTGTCGGTAATGACAATGACAATTGAATAATGATGATCTTACAATAACAATGACCAAACGATAAATTATTATATTTTAAAATACATTTTAAGTTTATAATGGACTAATTGAAGCCGTAATGATGATTTTCGTCAAATATATATTTCTTTATGACAACATCATTCATCCTATTATACAGAAATGAAAGGCTTATAAAAATATGAGTTTGTTCTAAGGATTTAAATATTTTAAGCTTAATTGTCGTTAGGGCAATTAACAAGAGCTTATTATTATTTTTTTTTACTATATTCAGTTTAATAATTAGCTTGAATTCAATTTATTTTCCTAAGTTAATCTTAATGAGTCAAATACTTAATTTAACTATGTACATAACTTTGCTGAAAGTTAAAATTTAATTTACATTTCTAAACATATTATTTAAAAGAGGCAATTACGTACGGACCGCCCAGAACTTGCTAACTATAAATCAATCGTGCCAATTTATCCATTTTTTTAAAATCTCATTCAAATATTAAAATTCATGATAAAATCTCAACTCATATTTTGCATTTTTAATACATTAGTTCAAAAATCACCAGTTGATTAATTTGTAAATTTCAATGTTTCAAATAACCTGTAAGTAATTATATAACAGTATAAAATATTATATAAAAGAAATTTATGAATTCAGAGTGTGTTCGGGACAACTGCAACTGCTTGAAGAAGCTGTTATTCAGAAAGTTGTTTTTTGACGGCCGCCAAAATTTAATAAGTTAGGTTGAAAAAAAGTAATTCCCTACTACAATATTTTCTAGAAATCAACAAAAAGATAGTTCTCCAAATAGAACTGTGGTAATGATCTAGAAAGGAAAGCATGCATAAAACTATCCCAATTAGACCCTCCCCTCATAGCCTGTTTGGGGTACTGCACCAACGACGTTGCTGCAAAAGAAATTATTTTTTAAAAAATTACAGTGAATATAAATTCATTTTATTTTTAAAAAATTATATTATAATTTTCTTTCAGTCATCACACTTTAACAACTCGCTTAAAAAAAATAAATTTTTACAACAAATAATTTCAAGAAAGAGCAAGAAGAAAATTACCCAAACAGAACTATCTAAAAATCAAAGGACGCAGAAAGCGACCGTCTCTTCAACCCAATTAAGAACTTCTCATTTATTAATCAAAAACCCGACGGCGGAAGATGTGCCGGCGGAGCAGGATTACCCACTCCACCATACCCCCCGTCTCTTATACACATC